>JAVQKC010045629.1:0-13402 GCA_036025475.1 Philypnodon macrostomus
ACAGACTGTCCATCCTGAGAGTGGATCCCTCTATCATGTGGTTCTCCCTAAGGTTTCTCTTTTTCCCATAAATGGGTTTTTTGGAGTTTTTCCTGACCGCAATGGAGGGTCTAAGGACAGGGGATGTCCTGGGACAGTCCTGTTGTTTGTGTGTTTTTGATTGTATATTAATTTTGTTATTGTTTGCAAAGACCTTGTTTATTGTTTTACATACATTGTTCTCTTTTTGTAAAGCCCTCTGAGGCAACTTTGTTGTGATATAGGGCTATATAAATAAAATTGAATTGTCTGTATTGCAAACATGGAATTGGTCAGTTTCTGTCATTGAAAAAGTATATATCCTTATCCAACAAATCATGATGTGTATTTTCTATTCATGGTCATCATTGTTTACTTTTTCATAATACATTTGCCTTATTGGAGTTCCAATTCAAAATAGGATAAACAGTATTTTCAGTATATCCACTTTGAAGGGCAACAGTGTCAGCACACAGAGAATTCATTTGAAATTTGAGTTCACAATACGTTAGTTGATATCAGTTTATACGTAAAGTTTTGTTCAACGAATAATAATAATAATAATACATTTTATTTGTAATGCATTTTACATTTCAAGGAAATCTCAAAGTGCTACAGCTTTTAAAATTGACTAACAATAAGGTCACTTAGCAAGAGTAAAAACAAAAACAGATACCAATCATTCAAAAAGAATGAACAATAAAGGCTTCAGAAAAATGTCCTAAAGGCCTTTTTGAATACTAAAAACTGAAACTAAAGAATGCAGGTAGACACAGCTTTTCAAAAACTCCCGCCTTCGACCACTGCCCGATCCACATTGCACCAGCCCTTTATGGTACCTCCCGTGGGTGGTGGGTCCACAGGAGGGCCTGACAGCATATGCACGGGCGGGGACTCGAACCACTGACCGGTTGAAGGGCGAGCATCTACCCACTGCACCACTGCCGCGGCTATTTTAACTATGCATATCATAAATGTCACTTCAAAATGTAGTTACTCAAGTAAAAGTAAAAAGTACTAATTTTCTGGTGAAAAAGTCCTGAGTAACTGTTTGAGCGTAATGTCAGATTATTTGTTTAATTTTGGTGTAATCTGCCAAAAAAATATAAAAAAAGATAATAGACAGATTTTGATATTTTCCAAAGATAAACTAAAAACATAAATAATATTTAAAAAAATTAAGGCACAAGAAACAGAATTTCCACATCATCACATTCTGTACTGTACATCTCTGAGGTTAGCATAGAATATTCGCCGTCAGATCCAATCTACATTTGTAACAGTTTACAAGATAAACCTGAAGAGTATGTGGTATTTTTGTGCCTATTTATATAGAAGCATGTGATAAATGACTCGGCCCGGCCTGTCATGTGAAAGTGATCACCCATGTTGCCACCATCGGGCCGTGCTTTCAAGGGCAAAGTGAGCGTGAACAGGCAGCGTTTCATCAGAGTGTACCACCACCTCTCTGCCTCTGGAGCGTTGACACGGTGTGATGAATTCAATGGCTGCGTTTGACACAACAGAAATGACCTGACAGCACTTAGGTTAATGTGTTTACATGCACCCCTGATAACCTGTGATGGAGCGGGCTTCCAAGAATGGGCCAGTTAGCAGAACACAAACAGCACAGGCTAGTTCAATATAAACAACATTTACGAGCCTATGTTAAAATGAATACTTTCAGACTACCATCTAGTCCAGTGACATGAGTGCTGCATGTCTGGCTAATGATGTACCTTGGGGCAAGCTTACTGTCGCAATGGACTTTTATCTCATGTATACGTAAGGACATGATGGCAATTATATTAAAGATGCAGTTTTTCCTGTATACAGTATGTTCGGCTGATCCACTGAGAAGTTGCCACAGCTAATGCCAGTTGATATTTATATCTATAGAATAACAAAAACCAGAAAGGCAAGACCGTGAAACATTTCCAATGGAGAAATTAGAATTAGCAAATTAAGATGGTTTTGACAAAGTCCATCCACTCTGCTACATGTAGGTGATGTCAGAGCCTGGTCAGGAAACATTAGTGAATCATCTTCACATTGTTTATTTAATGTACACATTAGTAACAATTAGAATTTTGGATAAAGGCAAAATTCTTGATTTTTAGGTTTTAATGGAGAAGTCCTTACAGAATTTTTTTTTCATTGTATGTTCAGAATTATTCTATCCCTCACCAGAAACACTACATTTTTGTAAAGTTAACTCACTTTTGTCTCTAGTCACCTCCATTCCGGAATCTTGAACATTCCATATAACAATCATATTAAAGGGCCTATAAGGACTCGTTAAGTGTCCCACTGAAGTCGAACCACATGATTTCATGACATGACTATTGTTAGCAGTTTGTAAACTTGTCCAGAAACTTTGAATGCACTTCCAAACTTCTTGACATGGACAAAACTTACTTTAAAGTGATCAAATGCTTTGCACAGACACATACAACTCCTCTATCCAGCAGTTTGACAAATAAAAAAAATAAAAACATGTTGCTATGGAAACTAAAACTTTCTGATGGGTGAGAAAACAGATGTTGATAAAGTCAGAATTAAAATGTGTGAATCTATAAAAGCTAGAGCAATAGCCACATGGGAGATGGTAGCAGAGCATACTATAGTAAGGCATAGGTTTGCACAGTACATGGTATATCATAGTTCCAGTTTTTTGGGGGGCATACCCCAAAAGACAGTGTATGTTTGTGTGCAAAAAAAACAATGTTATGCTATGGAAACAAAAAGTCACAAATATAAGTGACAGAATCCATGGAAGTCGACTGAACCGATGATCCTTTACACACACATGTGGTATTTGCTTATTGTAATCAGAACTTTGCATGTCTCATCAAAGCGAGGCTCAAAGGTTTCAAGCGAGTGGAAGTCTTAGCGGGACATGTGTGACTCTCTAATGAACCATCTGTCTCATCAGTTCAACATCACACAGATTTTTTTGTACATTTTGACGCTGAAAGAAAAAAACAACCTTTGAATCTCCGTATGTCAACAAGGGCTATTTCTGGGCGCACGTGTCAGAGGTGCGAGGTGAAATGAGGGGGATTACAGTTTTGGTAACGTGGCGATGGAAGGGAATAGGAAGGATGTTATGTGAACAAACACACCTCATGTTTTACCACATTGGTTTGACATTACTGTTGAACCATGTATTCTAATGATAACAGACTTGAGCAACTTTGTGTCAGTGAAAAGTTAGATGTTGTTTTGCATGCATAAAACTCCCACACACTGCAGTACTGTCTATTGATAAATGTTTTAGCGCTAAGGTTTTGCCAAATACAGGCTGCTATTTCTTAAAAGAGGTCAAAATGTTTACCAAACAGGGCACAGCAATATTGTGTCTTAGATAGTTCCTAGATAACTTTTAGAATTTCTGAAATAAAAAAAAAATACATAAAAAAATGTGTTAATGTATTTATTTCGTTTTTTTACCACCACCAGTTGTGACTGTGGAGTGAATGAATAATGTAATGTAAAGCATCTTTGAGTCTTGAGAAAAGCGCTGTGTAAAACTCATGCATTATTATTATTATTAAGATATGCTGTGAAGTAAACCGTTAGTAATAGGGCATGGGATGATTAAACAGAATTTTAGCAGAGCAACCACTTTTCATTTTTCCTGACCACTAACCTGACCCTCAGAGGGATCTGTTCCTTTAAGATAAGTAGTGTTGTCTTTGACATGCAAAAGCATTAAAACTCACTAGGACGTGAGGTGTATCCTAAGAGGGTGTAGGATAGACCTCGTGACCAGAACCAGCGCCCCTGTCACCGGTGCCCTTTGACTTCCCCTTGACCTTCTCTGCGCAGAGGCCCCTCACAGCTGGGTTAGCATAGCCCACCGCCTGACCCCAGCAGACAGCTCCTCACTTTCCCACATGCAAATGAGGTGCAAGCCCCGCCCCCTACTGGTGTTCAGGTGGAGATGCACTGACACCTCCATCTGTTTGGGAGTGAAGCGGGGGGGAGGGGAGACGACAGGCAAATCACTGTGACACTGTTGTGCATATCTGAGGTTGTGAATTATGGCTTTGGTTGAAATAGCTGGTAATTCCCATTCCCAACATGAAAAGGAGTTTTGGCTGTGAGTCACCATATTGTTACATACACTATGAATTGAGGGGTGTATTTGATATAGTAAGTCAAAGACAGGCATTGTTATGAGAATATTGATGACTGTGGGTTTCGGAGGGTTTTGATATATCAAGGAGTGCTATCCAGAAGTACGGCCATTCCAGTTTGACTTGTGATGTTAACATTTATTCATCCTCTTCTCTGATTATGACTTCAATGTGTCAAGGAGAGCCTGTTCCACCATGGGCCTTAGTTGGGGTACACTCTGGCATGTTAGTCGCAGGACTGACACTTGGACAAATACTTTTTTTGACACCACTGTTTTAAAAGTTGGTTCATTTTTTTCTCTCTTCAGGTTTCAGTTCAGGTTTCAGTTTATTTGTCATATGCACATTCAACACAGGGTCAGAAAGTGCAATGAAATGCTTTGGATCGGAAGAACCGTTAAACTTGCTAAGATACTCATGAAGTACTAATAACATGCAATAATAGTACATGGTAAAAAAGTGTGAGAAAAGAGATAAGTAACAATATAATAAACATAATAAAAAAAAGTACAATAATAAAAAAAGAGAAAAATCCAAAAGGTGCAGTGTGATTTAAATAAGGTGTAAGTATTTCACAGGTGGTGAAATACTTATACAGATGAATTTTGTATTGCACATGATATAGTATTGCACATACATGATATATACGTTCAAATAGTGCAGCAGCAGTAAACATTTTACGTAAAGTGATTTAGTGATTTAGTGCAGTATTAGTTCCTTTAAAAAGCGTGATCTATTGTAGGTTATTATTAGTATCGTATCGTGAGGTACCCTGAGGTTCCCAGCCCTAGCAGTGAAATCTAAATCCAGCCAGGTGACCACACTTTTGAAGGACAATCTAATTATTCCCACCATTTAATCAGTGATTGTAAGTTGCTCACATCTTTGTATCTCTTCATGCTAATCCCTGACTGACTGAGTAATGTTGAGCTCACAGGTTTGTGGAGCTAAACCCAGTGAAGATGGTTCCTAACTAGAAGCCCAGGGCAATGCGTACTCTTTAAGTGATATGCCCAAGTCCATTTGCTTGACTTTGCCCTCTGCATCTCTTATCTGTATCAGGGTTAGTTTGTGTGTACATTTGCTGGTTCATAATGTCAGCATTCGTCAGTCACTGCTGAGGATTCTGTGCTTTTTGGCTCCAGGAAAAAGCAGGCAGCTCTAATCTATCACAGCTCCACAGATGGTCAGAGATACAAGTCAGCCACATAATGAAGACAGACAGCCTCCCAGAAGCACGCCACAAAATCAACATAGTGAATCAAAGATGACACAGACTCTTTATATGTATGTGTATATGTATATGTGTATGTATGTATATAATCTTTATATGAACGGACCGCGGAGCATTTACATAGAAATAAATGCAATAGAACTGAACACATCCACTTGGATCCACTTTTTAAATAACCATAACTAACGATAATATATTTGGCCCAACTAGCTACTATTCATTTCTCAGCGATTATGTGGACCGACCAATCACAAGCTGTTCACGTTGTATGTTCTGTTGTCCATGTCATATATAAACTTTGCTAACGTGACCCCAGTTTGGGAACCACTGGTCAACAGTACAAAACCCAAAGAGGTCAGTGCTTTATAGCATTTAGAGTGTGATGTTTACAGCTGTATCTCTTCTCCACGTGGTCACTTCATCGAGAGTCCATTGATCACTGTGGTGTTTTGGACAGATGTCAATGCAAAGCAAACTGGTGACACTCACATATTAACTTGAGTTATTGAAGCACGAACAGAGCTGACAGCAGCTGTAAGTCGCTCTGTGGCAGCTTGACACATTTAGGGAAATGAGGCATCGCTGGATCTCAGTAAACACACACAAACTGGGCCTTTTTTTGCTGATTCATGATTTTGAGTTTAGAGGGATTCCCAAACCGAATGATCCGACACTAAAAGTACATTAAGGAAGTGGAAGATGTTTGAAGCTCTTCTATGAATCCAGATCATTCACGGTAAATTTGGAAATCAGCAAACGGCCTTCGTCAAACTGAAGACAATCATATGTATCCGGCCCATCGCTGCTTTGCATTCAGTCATTTTGATATTTGAGGTTGGACTGGAGCTTAGGTGGGGTACATCCTAAACAAGACTAGTTAGTCACAGGGCTTACGGAGAGACAAAGATAGACAGAAGTTAAGGAGTTGGGATCAGTTCTTGGGCTGGTAAAAAAATCTCTGGTGTCTGCAAGTCCTTCCTGTGTTATTGTGAGTTCTCACTGCACACTCCCATTTCTACATACATTCTACATACATTCTACATACATTCTACATGTAGATAAATTGATTAATCTTAACTATCATGTGGTTCTCCCTAAGGTTTCTCTTTTGCCCATGGATGTTTTTTTGGAGTTGTTCCTGACAGATGGAGGGTCTAAGGACAGAGGAGTTGTTTCTGACCGATGGAGGGTCTAAGGACAGAGGAGTTGTTTCTGACCGATGGAGGGTCTAAGGACAGAGTAGTTTTTCCTGACCGATAGAGGGTCTAAGGACAGAGGAGTTGTTCCTGACCGATGGCGGGTCTAAGGACAGGAGTTGTTCCTGACCGATGGCGGGTCTAAGGACAGAGGAGTTGTTTCTGACCGATGGAGGGTCCAAGGACAGAGAAGTTTTTCCTGACCGATGGAGGGTCTAAGGACAGAGGAGTTGTTCCTGACCGATGGAGAGTCTAAGGACAGAGTAGTAGTCCCTGACCGATGGAGGGTCTAAGGACAGAGGAGTTGTTCCTGACCGATGGAGGGTCTAAGGACAGAGGAGTTGTTCCTGACCGATGGAGGGTCTAAGGACAGTCCTCGTGTGTTTATTGATCGTCTATTCACTTTGTTTATGGTTTACCAATGTCCTTGTTTACTGTTTACATACATCTCTTTCTGTGAAGCCCTCTGAGGCAACTGTGTTGTGATATAGGGTTATACAAATAAAATTGAAATTACAATTGAATTGTAATTTGGAGCATTTTGGAGAACTGCCACCGACCAGAATATCAGGTAACTACTATTCTATTACATCCTCTTTATTCATTATGAGCTCGTCCCCATTGAGTTTTGTTAAGCCGCTTAGCAAGTTCTTCTAAAGTCAAGTTGAGATGAAGTCTGTTACAGACTTCATCTCAACTTGACTTTAGAAGAACTTGCTGATTCTAATGAAGTGTACTGATAAGCAACACAATGCATCATGGGAAAGACCATTGATATGGTGTTCTGCAGAGTCACCTTAAGGGGGACACACTATGCCTTTTCTATTGTTGGTCCTGAATAATTAAATATGATTTGAAATAAAACAACAGCCCACATTCACATTATTCCTGATAGATTCTAGTTCTGGATAGATAATGGTTGTATCGACCAACCAGAGCGCTCCTGTCCTGTGGAAGCGTGTGATTGGTTATTTCCCTCGTTCCCTTATAAAAAGCCCACAGTGGACCTCAAAGTCTAATTTTGTTTCTCAGACGTCTGTATTATTGACTGTACAATTATTTTTGCTTAAATACAATCAGGAAGAGCAGATTCATATTTTAGCATGTATTTGAGTCTACAGTGTTTTCTCCAGTGAGCGTCATGGCTACCTGTCTGTGTCCAGTGCGTCATGGCAGATGTGGACTTGTGGAGAGAGAGGTCTAATTTTAGCATCCCTACATGAGCTTGTGGGTCCGCTGTGGTGATTGGCTACTCTGAAGGCACCGGCTCGATGAGGAGGAGGCTGAGTTTGAAAGCTGTGAGTGGGTGATTAGCTCCGAGAATAGGCCCCGAGCAGAGGAACAGGAGGAACAGGCTGAAGAAGTGACAGACGTAGCTCAAAGCCTTCAAACAATGACTCAGAGCATTAGAGATTTAACACATGAAGATCCAACATACCTCTTCATAACTGTATTGATATGTCATTTCAACAGCCTTTTAGTGGCACCGAGTAAAATCTAATGTTTGTGTTCATGTACCTGAGAAACATTTCAAGATTCACACGACACAAACTGAGAAACACACTATCCTAATGAGATAGTAGTCTGGCCAGCCGTGACACTTCTATACAAAGATGTTGGTGGGGTTTATCAAGGTCCAGACATGCCACTAAAAAGCCACACATAAGACAGGGCTGGTGTACGAGACTAGGCATAAAATAGACTTAGTTATGTATGTTCATCATGTAATAGTGTAGCGTAATGCTCCTATTGGCTGTTAAGATCACTGAACAACATTGAACTGAAATGGTATATTGATAAAATAACCAATGAAACGGGCATGAATGAAACTACAAGGTCTGCAGAAGACCTGAACACAGTGGGGCTCGTATCAGGCACGAGGTTTACCAAAACACCAGTGTTTCTCAAACTGCGGTCAGCTGTCCCTCAGTGGGCCACGGGAAGATGTCACAATTCTCAATTAACCATAAGATTCCCTAAGCAATTAATGAGCACAGAGAAGTGAACTTCTAACGAGGCAAATTTATTTTCTTTCTTTTGCGTCAGTCTCTAAACGTCCTCTGCGTTGATTCTGTCGTAGTCAGGTCCGTCTCTAGAGAGCTTGTACCAACGGAGCAGTACATGCATTGACCTGAGTGGGCGCTGTCCCGAACAGACACAGACTGAAGTTTTAACAGAGTCTCAGGCTTTAGGTCTCTGTATATTCAGAGACTTCACAAACCAACGCTGTTTGGTCTGATTTAGTGCCTCCATGTTTGTTTGTTATTGTATTCTTCCTCGCCTCCCGTCTAGCGCCCTCTACTGGTTATTTCACACACAAGTTACCTTTCAGAACACATGGAAGTATAAATGTTCTATTTTTAAAAACGGATAGAACGCACGGCTATATTTACGTCTGAAATGGCAACATAAATGAGCCTTTAGTCTCGGGGGAAACACTGAAAACACAAAGAACCAGCACAATGGTCATGGGTGTAATTCTAAACTCAGAACTAGGATTAAGTTAAGTTTAATATAATGTTTTTGTATTTTGATATGGAGGTATAGGAAATGAAACAGGAAATACTAAAAGTAAAACAAACTATTTTGTCAAAAGTAAAAAAATAAATGATATCCTACAAAAAACTACAATCAAATCTGTATTATGCCAAACACAGGCTTAAAAGTAATGTACAATATAATGTTGAAATATTACAATGTTGTATATTAAAAAATGATACAGCTGCTATGATTTCCAAGCCACAATAGGGAATATTCATGTTCTGCTACTATGCCAACCCACCTGTGACTTTTATAGGCGTTCAGAGGAAGCCTAAGCCCTAAGGTGCAATTCAGCATCATTTCATCTCTCTTTTCTCCATTGACAGTGGCAGACAGAGTTCAGATGGCAGCTATTCATTGTGAGAGCTGCAGAATAGGCCCCACGCTGAGCCATGAGATCTCAAGACCCTAAGAAACCTTTTAAAACTCGGGACGGAGGAGACGTGAGAAGCCAACAGTCAATGGGATCATGTGATTACGCCCAATCGCCATCTTTCAAAACGCTCGCTCTTTACCAACTCCACATAAAAGATTTGATGGCGACGTTTACAAAAAATGATAACTTCCTCTTTCTTCCCTTGTGTTTCAAATGACACATGTAGTTATTAGCCTAGCAATGCAAAAAGACATTCAGCTATCAAGATATTATGAATGGCTCACAATCATCCCCTTTATCTCAGGCGTCATAATGAAAAGGCTGCTATGAAAAATGTGGGCAGAACTGCTCGATTATAGAAACAATTATTTTGGTCATAATTGAAATCACGATTATTTTGGTCATAATTGTAATCGATTGTAATCACGATTATTTTTTGTTATTTTGATTAATTAATTGTTTTTTCGCGATTATTTATTTTTAGTATTTGAGCAATCAATCAAACTTTATTTGTATAACGAATTAGAACATCTTAGCAATGACCAAAGCAATAAAAAACAAAATCAATAAAACCATAAATAAAACATGAATCAAATTAAGATAAATTGAGCACCAATTGTTGCGTATTACGTCTTCAGATTGTGTTTAAATAGGTCTTGGTCTATTCAGGCAAAGAAAAGCTCCATATCAAACCGATAGCTAATGATCTCTACCATGACACTGACAATACACAGTAGGCTGGAGGACATTTGCTCATTTAATGTGGTTTCTGCACTATTTGCCATGTTTGCTAAATCTATTTTGTCAGTTGAAAATGTATTATGGTTTGGTTAACCTAAGATAGCCCAATGCACGCAGCCATAATGTTTACTTAATCTTCACTGTTCAAATTGTATGCGTTTTATAAGCTTACCAACAGTCTATTTTCACGGCAACATAAAAGATTTGATGGCAACATTAAAAAAACAGACTTCCTCTTCCTCTAATGTGACATCTGTATCCATTAGCCTAGCTCCTCTCTGAAAAGGCACCGAAATAGGCTCACAATGTATGCCCCTCATTATCGAGAGACGGTGAACAGGTCCTTGTGAAATTTCTTCGAACCGGACTGAAAGACGCTCCACGCCAAGGGCAGGGCTGATTGCCAGAGATCCACTCAAAGGTCACGTAATTAGGCTTTGTTCTTTCATAATAAGACTCAATAAGACTTCCTCTGAGCGGCTGCGCTTTGCCGCCTGAACAGATGTGATTTTTGGCCTCGGGTGTGCTGCAAAAAAAACTGAAAATTTGCATCAGAAGAGGGTTCAAAATTAAGGTCAGAGATGATCTAAGAATTCTATTTTTGCTGGAAGCACACATTGGGCTAAAGTCCTGATCAAGGCTAATCCATTAACAACAATTGAAGATCGTTAATACGCAGCTGGATTAGGCTGGGCTTAAAGCAAAAGATGATTTGTGTGATGTTTCTAGAAATCAATGGGGAATGGAACCATTTGGCTATATATTTGTATTAGTTTTACCATTATATTGTGTTTTTGGGGTTTGGGGCAATGGACCATGAAATAAAAATATGTTCAAGTTTTGCAAAGGGCTACAATTGTCTCTTTATTTACTTCTATTAAAAACTCTTATTCTACCTCTTGGACTTGGAGATGCAAAGGCTAATGGGAAATGCTAATGTTAAGTGTTCATTCATTGTAATAATTCAAACTGTGACTTAGTTAAATTAAGATTGGTCTTCCATTAGCGGGGAACTGGTGATTGGATAAACCTACTTTGGGCCTAAGGCGGAGAACACCCCCGGGACAATGGGCTGAGAAAATCTTTAATGTAATTATGGCACTTGACCACAAATGAGAATGATGAATGCTAACTGTTTATGTGATAAAATGTGTTATATTTTTGTGTTTTTTCTTTATTAGGGTTCAGTCAAATTGGAAAAGACTTCATTATTCATTCACAACACAGTCGCACACTGACGGTGGTAAACTCCCTTTGTAGACACAGCTGCCCCGAGGCGCACTGACAGAGACGTGGCTGCCATTCTGTCTACTGCCTCTCTCACCACCGCCAATCACACAACCACATTCATACATAAGGTGTCTTGCCAAAGGACACAACTGAACGCATAGTTTTGTGCGGGATTCAAACCACCAACCCTCTAGTTAGGACAGCCACTGCAGCCCCTTGTATCTTCTTCCTGCTTTTCATGAATCTGTAGATGTCCTTATTGTGACCATTTCTATTCTCAGCCTTCCTCGAGTGTTTGGTGTTAAAAATCCTGCTGGTTAAAAATGTGCCTTGGTCCTTTCTGGAGCCTCTGCAGACGCCCATGTGTGAAGCAGCATTAATCATGCACTTGTTTTGGTTTGTCTTTCAGCCACGAGACGTTTTACCAAAATCTAGGTCACCTCCTCTCCCCCATCATCCGCCATGCTGCCGTTTCACCAGATCTGCCACCACAGGCACACCAATAATGATATTTCAGACGGACTCCGAGCGGGGGGGGGGACATTGGCTTATCACTCCCCTTAAACCACATTCTTGTCAGTGACCCAATTTTTTAACCTTTATTTATATGGAGAGAGTGCTGCCTACATATTGATGATTTTACGCACATTTACACCTGGGAGCAGCAGCCGTAGCAGGCTCCTCTGTGAAACGTGGGGAGCTAGAGGCAGAGAGGAGTAAGACTTAGGCGTTGTGATGTTTAAATTATACAAGACATGCTCAGTGTGAAATGTTTGTGCCAAAATCTGAAAACATGGATGAGATGAGAGAAAAAAACTGCATCATACAAATACCATGTGCAATCCCATGTGCCATTTCTGATATTTTTATAGGCTTCTCTCACGTAACAGAGTGTGTGTTGTAAAAAATACATGGATGTTTTCATGGATGCAATTTTGTGTGAGACGCATTTGCAAGGTTTGGGAATGACATGACAGCGAGCTAATGTGGATATCTATAGCCAAGTCACCCAACTCCATATACTGTGTTATCTGGTGGGTAGGTAATCTCGTTTTACCTTCACCCCTCCCCTGGCCTCTATGACAACATAAAAACAAATTTGCGGAATACCTCTTTGACCAACAGTAGCAGAGTTTTTGAGTGGCATGGTCTGATTTGATGTTGTAGAGGCCAAAAAAAATAATATTATCACAGATTTGAGAAACCTCCAGACTACAACTTGAAACAAAAGGTCAAACAGGCAGTAGGTGTTGTTAAGGACCAGGCACAATGTGAATTAAATACACATTAGCTAAAAAATATTCTGCAGTGTTTTGTCAAAATCATAATTTTCATTTCCAATTTATTTAAGTCTTTTTTTAGTTCTATTTTTTTTTGGGGGGGGGGGGCAAACCCTGTTCATACACCTTTCAACACAACTTTAGACTTGAGTACAGTGCCTTGTCAGTAAAACACAACACTATTAATCAACATCAAATGAATTATGACTGGTACACTCTTCATGAAATACCCACTGTGCTTGAGCTAGGCAGGTCTACATTTCACAATGTGCTGGCCAAAAATGTCTCAAAATCATTTAGGTCTCACACTGGCACCAATTGTACTTACCTCAATGTAGGCTATGAGTCACGACCAGGAACTCTCAAGACATCCTGTGCAAGTGTGGCATTAGTCATCGTGAAAACTATGTGGACTTAAAATTAGGGTCTGGGGAAAAACATGTGATATTGAATAATTATGTTGAATATTGTGATATTTTGATGCAAATTCTATTCTGCAGAAAGAGTTTATGTATTTTCAAAACCACTTAACTAGGCCTGTGCTGTCGTCCCCGACAGCAGGGCGAAACGGCCCCATACGTCTGCCCCGTTATTAATTAATTACTTAATTAATATTCATCGTAGAAGTACCCAAATCGATACAG
>JAVQKC010045646.1:0-18486 GCA_036025475.1 Philypnodon macrostomus
CTTTGAAGAAACTAGAATATAAGGCGTATTTTCAGTTGTTTGACACTTTTTTGTTAAGTACATATTTCCACATGTGTTAATTCATAGTTTTGATGCCTTCAGTGTGAATCTACAATGCCAACAGTCATGAAAAGAAAGGTGTCCAAACTTTTGGTCTGTACTGTATTTAAGAAATACTGAAGAAAAATAGTGTGACATATTCAAAATTTATTCTGCTGGTGATAATTCAAATGACCTCGGCTCGTCACGTCACGTTTTCCCTACCTGCTGCCTTTGTCTTTCACTTGGACCTCTCATTAATCTCTTTCACTCTCCATATTTCCCCACTGCTTCACACTACAACCCGCTTCCCGTTTAATCGATCTGTCGTTTCCAGTAGAAATAATTCACACATCTCCACTTCATCTACATGGCAGCGTCTTGTCTCCGCCTCCCCATCGTTGGACACTCTCATAGTATCTTTATGTATTGCCGTTTCTTGCCGGCCGACAGCCACCGAGCCCACCCCGGCAGCCTTGGCCCTTTTAAATGCATAATTTCTTCCAAGAGATATCCTTCTGCACTGACCTCTATGCTAGCTGGCTGCCTGCCATCTCCACTCAATGGACTCATCAATCCATCTTGGTTCTTGGATGGCCTTGATTTTATTGTCTCACACAGCCCTCTGTCATCCTGTTCATCTCTCATCCTTAATGTCATCCTTTCAGATTTTAACATGTCTGCATTTTCGGAGCAGGCAGCGTTTGATTACATAGAGCTGGAGAGGAATGGCCCCAAGTCCAGGTGGGCTATTGTTGTCAAAGTCCTTGCCGCCGGGGGCAATTGAAACACATGCATGGTCGTACCATAATTTCCAAGTTAATCATTGTGGGTTGTGTGTGACGGCTGCTCTGAAACTCTATTTATTTTTCTCCTCATTATTGCTGATGATTGATTATGTGTTTTAATAAATTGATGTTTTACGTTAAATGATGCTTGCACACACATATCAATCATGCAAAGCTGTCAAATCCAGCAAAATGAGGGGAAAAAAATAACATAACTGATTTGGCGAAATGCTTTTTCCCCTTAATAAGCTATCATACAGCTGGTTAGGAGCATGGGGTCAGAGGCACACTCAATATCAACACATGCATTAGATATTCTGTTTACTTTATTAGTGATCAATTGTCACATGCTGTCTTTCCCGCCTGCGTGGATGAGTGGGTTTATGAGGAATATGAATGAATGCATGAACATTTACGCTTTGCTACTGATTTGCTGAGAAATGCCTTCATGGAGCAATTGCAGATCGATAAATATACCAGCCATGCTTCCTATACGGGACAAGCACAACTTATGAGCAGTTCTGGGAGTTTTCAGTTATATATGGACATGCTAAATGTCAGTCACGCACACGGCCAGCTTTCGGAGACCATTACGGGCATTTGGCTCTGCACTATTTATAGAGAGCCTCAGCAATGTTTAGTCATGAAACACCTGACCCTTCAAATCAGAGCGTGACCATATATGAGCATCGGAAAACTCCAGTGTGCAAAAATGTCCGGCCTAAGGGGACTTGCCTCTGAGCAAGAAGGAGGTGGGTTCAATCCTCAGGCAGGATACCTATGATCTCCCTGAACGGAGTCTGTGTGTTTTTCTTGTGTTACTGTGAGTTCTTTCTCAGTTTCCCACTCATTCCCACAGTCCAAAGACTTGCATGTGTTAGGAGAATTGATAACTCCAAGAAATGTGAGAGTGAATTGTAGACTCTCAGTGTATGTCTCTGTGTCAAACTGACAAACTGGTCATTGTCCTGCCTAAAGCCCAGTTGCTGGTTCAAGTCACCCACAACCCCTAACAGGAAGAAGGTTGGAGATAATATCCATCCTTCAGGACAGATATACCAGAAGATAAGTAACATGTAAATATTATAAAGAAAATGTCTCCGAATAACCTTCACCTTTATCTCTCATTGGCTTTTATCACACATCAATTTATTCCTGTATTCTTCCCCTGAAGGTACTTTGGCTCCTGGCACTAGCTCCTTCTCAGTAATGGGCGAATGCTGTGGCAGACTTTACACACACAGTATATTTGTGCTCCACCTGAACCCTAAGGTACGTAGTTAGTATTTCTAGGAAGCCACTGTGCTGAACAAACTGCACCAATAGGAACAAAGATGGCAGGCACATCTGATGCTCCAAAGACAGCCTCCTTTTTGCTTTTAGCTTGATTCAAAGTGTGTTCACTCATAAAATTATTAAAAATGTGCTCTGGGCATTTCAACACCCCACTTCCAATTTGATTTGGACTACTCTTTGGTGGCAGTAATAAAACTTGCATATTCAACGCCAAATGTGCTTCAGGATTGTTGTATGAAAAATCGTTTTACAGCTGATCCAGCAAGGTTTTGTAATCACGGTTCCAACACGCAAAGGCAAAATAGCATTTAATTGCCATTGCGAATGTACATCTTTGTGACTGTGAATATAAATGAGTCTGCCAGGCCTTGTTCTCATGGTAACACAAGTAGGAAGTGATGTGCTGATTGACCTTGGCGCCGTGGATATTTCTTCAGGAGCATGAACACAGCAGTGAGATATCAGACGTCACAGGTCTGCCAATCCTCCCTTTTGGTCCTTTGTGAAAAATACTGTTATGTGAGGAAGTGGTTACCTCATATTTAGATCTAAATGTACACATCTGCAGTACAGGTGACACAGTTGTACAGTGATAGCATGCTGTGAAGTTTTTTTCGTCTCAATGACGCTATTCAAATGACTGGAGGCATCAGGTGATAATTATCTAGCGTTTCAGTTCACACGCATACATAGCTATAGATCGTGTTGCTATGGCAGTACTCTGGCAGGCCTGCGGGGGGCACTGCAGCACTTTCCACACAAGTCCGCTGCTTTCCTTCTTTTTCCTCACATCTTTTCAGCTCTGCGTGGCTCTTTCCTGTCCTCCTTTTGTTCTATCACTTTTTCTTCACGTCTTTCTTGGTAATGCACGCTCTCATCACCGCTCTGTTTTTTTTTCTCTTGCTTTTTTGCCGGTTCCTCCCCTCCTCCTTGGTCTCATATAAGCTTTTGTTGGACCCTCAGTTCAGTCTTCTATCTCTTCTTCTGTCGGTCTTCCACTTTTCCACAGATTTTAAATCGATATTATGTCCTCCTCCTACTTTGTGTCCATATGAAATAAAACACATCAAGGCGTACGGCCGAGCCTGACCTCTTTCCTGTTAACACCTATTTCTCATTCATTGCATTTCCATATTGTAACCTACATAATTAGTGTGGCTAGCCAAATAGCAGAATTATCAGATATGGAAATATGACAGAAGACATTTTGCTGTGATTTTTCTCCCCTTCCAGCAGCATGCAAGATTATGACATCAGTTCATTAGTCATCCCGCCTATCCTGGTGCATTTTAGTGTAGGCAGCTATAGCCAATGAATTACAAGTGTGTGTTTCAGGATACTAATACAGTGAAAGGCTCTTTTATTTAGCAGCCATGAAAATAGAGTATGAGTCTACATCCGCTGTTTGTATTTCACAGTTTTTACATTTTGTTTACCTCATCCAATCACAGCTCAAAAAAGTCCAGAGAGTGGAAGCCAGAGCAAAACAGTGTTGTCAGCAAAACCAGTGGACGTAGTATTAAGGAAATGTTTTGTGGTTCAGGGTTTGCAAAAGCAACAATATGCAACATTTTAGGGCACTTTTTAGTCTGAATCATTACATTTGGTCTTTTGTTGACATGAAGCATTTTTTTGACCAAGACCACCCGATTCGTGTACATTTAGTATACAGTAGAAATTCTGGTGTACTGTGTGCCCAGAGGCTAGTCCTCATTCAAAGCCATTGACATTGTACTTACCAAATGATGTGCACTAAATAGAATTGGTTCCTTTAATGTCTATGTTATGTATTCTTATTCCAATAAACAAATGAAACTGGAGCAAGGCTAATGGTGCGTTCACACCAGACGCGACAGACGCATCGCGTCTATTTGGTCATTTTGAAACAACTCGTGTGAAAGAGGCAAACTGGTCGCTTCAAACGGAGGCGAAATTCGCTTCTTCCGCTTCTTTCGGTCCGTATGACAGCTGTCAAAATGCCAGTTTGATGAGCTGTCTGGTGTATATCTGAGGACACAGTGGGGCAATAGCGCACTCTAGTGGTGCTTTAGCCGATAGCAGCAGTGTTTGGCTGTAAAATCACAATCTAGCTCTAAACCTCAGTATATAATAAAGCTCAGACCTTCCTCAGTCAGTCTTGTTGATAATTTTATCACGTGTGTGTTTCTATAATCTTTATTTGCATGTTTTGTGGACCAGCCTTCACAGGAGAATCTCTGCTTCAGATCGTACAAGTCATACAAAAACACGACTCCAGTCACAAATAACATCTAATTACTCACTACAGTATCTCAGGAGACTCTGACATAGATTTGTTTAATATTCTTGTCTGTATTAACCAACACAGATGTGTTTTAATGCTCCGTACAGACTGACAGTGCCTCAGTGTATCCTCCATGACACTTCTAATGTGATCCCCTGATGGCTACATCATCAGTGCGTCACTAGCCACAAAAGCAGGCTCCTGATTGGCTATCGCGCCGCAAAATGTTGCCCAAGTTCAGATTGTTCAACTCTGCCGAAAATTCGCCCTCGTTCTCTTCACATGCTTCGCGTCGCCCTTTTCGTGTCTATGGCGCCGCAGAATGACTTGTCGTGTGACACCGCGCCTTTACATAGACTTAACATTGAAATCAGTCGCTCTTTCGCCTCCGGTGTGAACGCACCTTAAGGAGGCATGTTCAGCTCAAACCTCTATGTGGTCCTACAGGCAGTACAGTATTTAATATAATGAATATAATATAATGAATAACAGAAATGCAGTATTTCTGAAGATACATTTTTCGGAGAGATAGAGCTTGACAGAAACATTTTGTCATTTCCGTAAAATCATTTGCAGATTCACAAACAATCGCTTGGCCATTTAATCTTGTTGGGGCTCAAGGCTTAAAAGTGTCTTCTCAAGTAGTCAGATATTTATCTAAAAAATGTCAGTGTGCCAAGTGTATTCATTCATGCCAGGAGTTGTAATCGAGTTGACAACATCTGCACTCCAGGGATTAAATGAAAGAACAGCAAAACATTTGGGCAAATCATATTGGATCAGCGCTGCCTGTGGTTAAACACTCCACAAAGTTCAATGCCACTTCTTTCTTTGTGCAAACTGACTGTCATCTTCACCTGCAGTGGCTGAATTGATTCTACTTGGTCACAAATGATAATAAAAACCAGGCCGTGTAGGGATGTGTAATTAATGATTAGCCCTTATATGTATTACTTTGTCAGGAAATGAGCAATGGCCGCTTGATGGCTGGTGGCCATGACCTTGACTGCAAAAATGACCACTGAGGGGAAAGACCAAGGAGATAGGTGGCACAAAACAGCCATTTCTTAATGATTGAGTTATATCACTTTCATAGCTTATGGCTCCACGCTGCAAGAATACACAGACAATTAACTTTGAACCACTGCTCTGAGTCTAATTCACACACAATCCTCTGGCTACAAATATATGACTACATTAATTCTGCTGAGAAACATATGTCGGAGGGCCTGGAAACCAAAGTAAATCATCAGAGTATTTTCGTTTCTGTGAAATCAGCTGTTTAGAGGATCATTTATAACGTATATAAAAAGGATGCTGCGATTATTAAAAACAAGACACGTCGCTTCATCATTTTTCTTCCTCTACTAATTTAGATAAACTCACTAAAGGCTCCTAAACAGATCAGTAAATCATAATTACACTATAATGGCTTTTATACGGTATAAACGCACTGCAAAGTCTACAAACTCTATTTTTTTCTTTTTCATGTTAAGGAAAGGTTTGTTTAAAACCCAAACACAGCTTGTATTTCTAAAGTATTTAGTTCTTTGACAGTTTTCCAGAGCCGCAACATTATTAGCACTATTGCGATGGTAACAGTACAGCCCAATGCTTCACTGTAGTGTCGACATATCCCTTTACAAATGCTTACATTTTGGATCAGTCACAATCATTAATTAGATTTGCCCAGAGGACAATGGATAAATGGTCATTAAACACATGCAGTGGTCAATTTACAGAGAAAGAAAACCTCAGAAACAGAGAGTGGGCGATTGTGCATGCCGGCGACCACACTGAGATCCTGGGATATGGATCAGCTAGTCAAAACATCAGTGTATATATGTGCTCCGTGCAGAGGGGATTATTTTGTCAAAGCGTGTATCGCCTGCCAATTTACAGAGCCATATCCAAGCGGCGTGGGGCTTAGACAAAGACGAGATATTATTTTCAGGTTATCGTTGTGCTTAATTGTGGTGTGGGAGAGAGCGGCGTTGGTTGAAATTAGACCATTGCAAAGTGAATCCCAAACAACCTCCGCACAAAAACACAGGGATATTTTCTCTAGGTAATTACAGTAATGCTCTGTTTGATTTGATACTAGTTTTTGTCAGGAAGTACAGATTACAGGCTTTTAACTCAGAGTACGCTGCAGACACCGCCTGCTGTGCAGAGGAGGCTGTCGTGAGCTATAGCAGAGAATAGATAGTCTTCATATGAATGCGTTCAATGATTCAACCTCACATCTGCTTTTAAAGGGCGTTGTTAACACTCTGAAAATAAATTGCCTACTGTATTGTAATGATAAAGTAATAGTTAATAATCCCATTGTTCATACATTTATATGTGCACCATAACACATACACCTACCTACGTGCAAGAAGTGCTGGTAGCTCAGCAGCAGACACGAGCATAATCTCTATATAAATCTGGCTCCAGCAGCTTATAGGGCAAACCCAGAGCCTGCCACAAAATGCCACAAAAACAGACAGTGCCTTAACAAAAAAAAGAATCTGATTTGTCTCTGGACTAAAAGCATTAATTTACAATAATTGCATGCAATTTAAGAGGGAGAAAAAATATATTAAAGAGCTGGGGTCAAAGAGTTCTCCATTAAGACATTGTTAGTGGTTCCTAGAGCTTGCAGACTCTATGACCTCTGATCTTATGAGATTGTTTGTCAAATAACCTTGTAGCATTTATCTCAAGATGCAAAGTTAGTTAGTGAAGCTCAGAATAAGTAACAGCTATTTATTGATTAAACAAAAAAAAACACATTTTATTTTCATTCACCATTCATCCACTTTTGGTGGGGTTACAAGTGACATAACTATTCATTCACAAGAGACAATTTACAGTCACCAATTCATTACATGCAGTCTCTGGGTGATGGGACAGAGAGACTGTGTGTCAGTATGTGCTGAGAGGCATCATTAACGTTAGGCAAACTTTCACAATTGAAGTACAATACAGATTACTGGTTACTGTATATAATGTATTGTATGCAGTTTCCAAATTCCAAGAATACTGAACTGAAAAGACACTGTTAGCAGAATAGTTATAAAAGACCAGACCAACCCACACAACACAATGGTATAAACTGTAAGACATAACAATATTATTAATAACATATCACACTTTACTGAGGATAAAAGCTTTGTATATTCATCATCATACATCCTCAGCATTCAATCCACTCTGATGTTTATAGTGTTGACAGCACATGCATTGTGGTTTGCAGGAACTTAAAATGGCAACATCACTTCTGGCAAATTGGATTTCTAATTACTCTTACAATGCCATCTGTTTGAATTATAACTCTGGAGAAGAAACTGTATTAGTGCATGGTTTTACTGATTTCCGTGGTGTTCAACATTCACTGTTTCATTTATTAGCAGTAGGATTTCTCTCTCATACGCTTTGTTAAAATAAAATCAATTATCTGTGATTAAAACAATCCAGCGCCCGCCGGTCCCTAAAGCAGGAGGTGATTTAGCATGATCTGTCAGAGCTATGGTAGAGGCGAGATGGCAGCGAGCCATCCTCATGTGGTGATGAATCTGGTGGAATACCAATGCAAAGGAAAGGGCTGCAGCTCTCTCCAAAAGGCACACTCTGAACAGGGACAGTTGCTCACATCTCTCAAGAAAACACAAGACTCTGGCTCATTATTTATTGTGTACCATTGGTCCAAATGCACATGCTATGCAGTTTGTAATTTGTAGCTTACGCCCAGACATAGACAAAAATGCCTTCTGGGTAATGCAGTTTGCAAGAAGCTCAAACAGTCCCAAAACCAACAGAAGTGTTTCTTAAATCTCAGTCAGTTATTATTATCGTGCTCCAAACAAGTAAATAACTCTCTGCAGACCCCTGCAGCACACTGGACCAATGAGCCAAGTATACATAAATATGTGACAATGTCTCTCACAAATCACAACTTTAGGCCCTTAAGAAAGTTTGTGGCAAAGATTTTATGAAATCTTGAAGGAAAAACAAAATGATTTACTTGACGTCCAGCTGATAGCAGTGCAGTGATGCTGGCACACAAATACGATTAGATGATAATCATTCAGCCCATTCAGTAAGTGCTAAACAAATCAATGTGCTTGAACAAAAAGTGAGTCATTTCTCGTCATCTGCAAAACAACAAACCTGTGGGAATTGGTGAGATTACCACAGAAAGTCTGGAATCACGCAAACTCCAGGAGGAGAGAAGGAGTCGAGTTTCTTCAAAGCTTAATTGAAAGAAATGCATTTCAGCGGGGCTCTTAGCTGTCTTGCCTTTTAGTTGAAAGTCTGGGCTCTGAAGCCAGCAGCTGGACTTTTACTCTTCTCATGCTTAGCTCATTAGCTAAGCTGCCGCCATCTAACAAAGGCGTGTCTCTGAAATCATGCCAAATACCAAAATGAAGACCAGCCAAAGTGCCTTCACTGGCAACAGGCAGGCTATAGCAGGCTAGTGTATGTATAATCACACCAGGATAGTTGGCTAAGAAAGGGATTGTGTCTCTGCTTAACGCTTAGCTGTAAGCCCTTCAGGCAAAGTTGGCTAGATACACTGGAGCTGCTGCTGCATGGAGTACTCCACAGACCCCTATTATTTTGTGGCTGCGGACTCTGTGATTCTAAACAGTCGTAGATATATACAGTATACTTCACATTTAAAAAGATCCCTGACCACTCTGTGACCCATACCGTCCAACAAAAACAATGCAGACTGATTTTTTTCAGTGCTACCGCTTTACTACTCTTTGGTAAAATATTGACGAAGTTATATGTGAAAAATGAGACCATTAGCATTGTGTGGAAAAGTAAAGTGCTTCTACATTACTGATTGACACAGAGTGTAACCGTCTCAGAAGTAATTAGCTTTGTGTCCTGTGTATTGGCTGGTTGTTAAAACAGCTAAGTGCTTAAGAATCACTAAAAGCTAGAGCGAAAGCAAAGCATTATTGTTTTTCTTGAATGTAGGTGGCAATACCCTTTGTGATCCACCTGATATTACATACAGTATTTTGTTATGTTTACTGGACCACATTTAATTGCATGCTATATTGTCCCTTGTATAAACTTTATAGGTTACACTGTTGTATGACCTCTTGTTGGCAACAAAACCACGGTTGGACCTGGTATCAGCATTAATGTGTTATTGGACAACCACTATAGCGTCTCCGGGCCGCTACGGTTAGCACTCATGCAAATATTACTGCTCCAATAATATCCATGACTCAGTGACCTCAGAGCTAAGAGAAGCTGACAGGTAGTGAGTCATTTCGTCACACACGTGAAAGAGGGCGAAAGTAATATCTATAATTATGTAACTAATTACTTCTGATTCAAAGACGTGGGTAAAGTCACATTAATACAGCCTAGTGAGTTTGTTGCTTTGTCATGGTAGATATGAGAACAATATAGTTGTGTAAACACAAAACGCTACCACAGTCAATTAGAAGAAACAACAGGGGGATCCGCTAGCGTTTAATAGATATGGGTTTTCGATCTTGTTTTTCCAAACACAAAGAGATTTGTGGCACACAATCTAATTTATTTCAAACGGAAACGTTACGATTAATAGAAAACAGTGAAACAATTATAATGCACACAAGTGACGCTTATAATGGTTGGTTGTAATGAATATCCTGTGTCAACAACTCCCGACAAGAGGAGAAAGCTAACCATGCGGGTAGTATATTAGCTTTTCAGACAAAACAGTGATGAGTGGAATACTTTTATTCAATTATTGTGGAGAAGAAATTCTGTCTGTATATGTGTGACGTTAAAGCAGCATTGCCCTGAAATGATTTGAACAAGCTCCAATAATTTGTCGAGCCTCTGTGCGTGGTGTAATTTTGTGTCTTAACTTAATTTGTCAGGCAATTTAACAAGGTGAGTCTGTCTGGATTTTGACATCTCTGAACTTGACGAAACATGTGTTGAAGTCTCATTACTCAGGCAGACAGGGTGCACTTGATCTTTAAGACAAATTTATATCCATAAAAAATTCAGACTGTGGCTTGTCTGACCCATTGGCCGCTCTGGACAATAACAAGGCCTTCTAAGTGGTTATAGCCAGTCGCCGCAGACAACCTTTGTGCTGGATCTCATTATCAAATTGGCTCTTGTTGGTTATCTCCCTCATCATCAAGAAAGCTGAGATTTCCGATTCTTTCGCCATGATCCGAGTATCACTAGAACCTGCCAGTCAGAAGCCCCACTCATTTCCTGTTATAATAAAGCATACAATAAGTCTAGTGGGTATAGAAGTCTATAGAAATATGGCGACCAAGGAGTAAACACTTTAGGTGGTGAAAGTTTCTGAGCAACACCTTGAAGAGGGTGTCATTTTGTAGTCAGCGTCTCAAAGTCTGGACATTATCACAAAGGCCCGCCTCCTTTATCCTCGCAGACACTGAGGACACCGCCAGGACCAGAATAGCTCCCCGAGAAATGTTCAGAAGTGATGGAGAAGCCTCAGTGTGTATATTATGTTGGGTTGTCAAAACCCAAACAAAAATGTATGAAATGTAGGTGCAAAAACTAACAATAGGTATTTGAGAAGAGAGCAAGCATTATGAGAAGAGAAGAGCTCATTAGCTGCAGCAGTTTTAGCTGTTCAAAACAATGTGTCAGTATACATTTCAAAATGACACTTCGCTCAGACAAACAGACAACATTTCTCTTGTGTTGCCGTGCCGACGTCAGTGGAAAGCTCTGCAGAAAGAAATCATAATCTCACACACATTACTATCTCCCCCACTCGGAAAAAGGCTTCCTTCCTTTTCTTCTGCAATAAGGTAAGCGTTTTATCTATATGTTGACGCACAGTGCTTACGGACTTACATAAGGAGGTTTCATTCAAAAGACAATACAAACAGAAAATAAATAAATAAGTGAACAACATCAGAGTAGTTCAAAACAGTGCTTTCTAACCTCGGCTCACTGATCGAGGAACATGAAAAGGGCCCCGGGAGATGGTGGGTTTCACGTAGCGCCGTGATTTATGGTCCACCATAACAAATCAACAAGTTTAACTTTAATTGTTTTCTTTGCGATGGGAGGTGGGGTAGTTAATACAGAGCAATGATTGATGGCACAGGGCACCATGTTTGGCTCTGCACTTTGTCTTTTGCAGTGGAGCTCAGGAATTGAACCAGTTGATAGAAGCAATTAATTTCAGAGAGAGATTTTTTTTCTTTCCGGAAATATACCACTTCTAAAAATAAGCAGCAAATTGGACCCTTGCCTTGTCATCGAACACAACACATCCTTTACGCTTCTTTTATGTGTCGAGGTGAGGAGTATTAATACCGGTCTAGTATGGCTTTGGGCTTTCTAATGAACAAGCCAACAACTGTATTATCAACCAAGAAACTGGTTAGTTTTCGAGCGTGTGTGTGTGTTACATATGGTTTAATAACGTTATCTGGTTTTAAGGTACATTAGTTTGCTAAGTAATTGAGACAACCATTTAATTAAACACTTTGCTGATGGTACTTCTCTTGGAATAGTGGCTGTTACCCATTAATCAGTGGCGCACACCTAATTTACAAGGACAACAGTGCCGGGATGGGGGCCTGCGGAGCGGTCACACCAATGGCATTAAATCACCATTAGTAATTAGTAAAGCTCCAATGGCACAAGAGCGTGTACACTAGTTCACAGGGTAAAGAAACCTCTCCAGTTAATATCACACACTCCATAGATCACCATAAAACAGGCATGTGTGAAAATGGGGATTCAAAGGTGGCTTGCGGCGTAACCTTGCAGCAACTGCCAATAGCTCAGGCCACGCCAAAGTAGGTCTATTTACTCTTTGCATTTGTTCCAGCCTGTTGCCGTCCAGTGCAATAGACTGGAGATGATTTACGTGAGTTGATAATTGAATAATGGAATATAGGTGAAAACCATACCACCAGAGTGTCACTTTATTTAAAACAGTGTCAGAGTCAATGTGAGGGCTAGATTTACACACTATCTTGAGAATTTACAAAGAGAAAAAGAGAAGATATGATCCGAAGGTTGCTCGGTGTGTCACCTCGTATCACCTGCCAGTAACTCAAGCCTAAAATAGAGTAGGTCTATTGACTCTTTCAATTTGTTCCAGCCTTCTGCCATCTGACGCAATAGACTTTAGATGATTTACTTGTGTTGATTATTGAATCACAGTGTAAAATGGGTAAAAGAAAGCTCAGCCCAGAAAGCTCCTCAACTTTTTAATTACGTTTGAACAAAAAAATCTCCTTCTTTTCCTCAGTCAATTCATAAAGATGACCTTCATTGTGAATTAGACTAATGAAATATGATGAGAGCGGCTTGAGAGCGTTGATCCCGGTGTGTACAGAAAGGGGGCAGGATAAGAAAGATTAAAGCCTGCACACAAACTTTGGCTTGTTACGATGGCCACGCGGCACATACCAAAACAGCTAAGACAATAAATCAAATGAAACTGATTGCAATACTGTCTCAGAGTGTTTTCCCAAGCATCAATCACATTTACAATGAATTACAAGGGCTGCTGCGAGTGCTTATGATGCAGAGCAAATTGAGATGGACCCGCACCAAACAAATGATATTATTGTAGTGGAGTCTGGGAAAGGTGAAGCGCACAAGGACAATGTTTATTAAATCCGGGAACAAAAGGAACACATATAATTAAATGCTTAATGAAATTAGTAGCAATCTCGACAGCCCATTAGACAAGTTTATCAGCAATGATTGGGGTTCAAAAAATAGAAATCAACAATCACAGAAGACATGAGGTCATTGGATTTGTTTTCACTCACATTTGGTCACTGGCTCAAATCAAAGCAATACAGATGTTTGCATAATGGTGTACTTTTCTAAAGACAGTTTGGTTGTGGGTTTGATTCTTGGGCCATCTAAGACAATCTCTTAGGGTGGAGTCTGTATGTCCTCCTCGTCTTACCATGTTTTGTTTCTGGGTACTCTGGTTTCCTCCCAATGACATCAATGTGTTATGGTGACCCCAGCTGTTTGAATCTGAGAGTGAATGGTTGTCGCTCAGTGAATGTACCTGTGTCAGCCCTGTGAAGGTTTAACCCATAAGGCCCATACATGCTTGGATTGATTCCGGTCACCCACAATCCCTGACAGTAAAAAGCGGAAAAAAGCATGAATTATATCTCTAGTTAGAATTTGAGCATACTTGTATTCGCCCTGTATGCCTGGTACAGTAGAATTGACTTAGTTTATTACTTTTATTTGCCAAGGACCAAGTACAAACACACTAATCTCATAAGAGAAAATAAGATTTGTATCAGATTTTGATATGAGCTGCTTTTCAGCTGCTGTTCCCAGGCAGGTGAGCAAGTAATAAAAACAATATTTAACAGGATTGACAGTTTACAGAAAAGTTCATATTGAATGTACACTCACTGCCAACTTTATGTAATGGTTGTTGGTCTGAATATTTCAGAAATTGCACATTGATTGTCACATACGTCCATCTTAAAGAGAAAGAATCCAATGAGTGGCATTTTGGACTTGTCGAGGTTATATGCAATTTCTATTGAAGTAGTACCTTAGCTGTCATTGTGTCTATAGAACATGTTAAGTGACAAAGACTAGAATCACACCAATGTTTATGGCAACTGGAAAACACTTGTTATCAAATACAAAAGCAAAGACAAAGAGATTACGAAGCAAAAAAGATTCCCCACAAGACACAAGACAAGCTAATTAGGCCCGGAAACACATGCAGCCGACAATACCACAGCACAGACCATGTATAAAGAGTATATCTGGCATCAAGTGAGCATCTTGTCGCAGCTTACCAACTAACTAATGAGGCAATCAGTTCAGTTGACCCGGAGAGACTTTCTAACCCCGACCCAAGGCCACAAACCTCCTGTCTCCAAACTCTTAGTTCAGCACTTTTTGCTTCAATTGAAAAAACGCAATTAGGAAAGTTTGAGAATGTGGCATCGATAGGAAGAATCTTTAAAGGTCTGGTAGAAGAAGTGCAATAAAAATCAAGTTTGTGTCTAGCCAATGTGTCTGAAAATAAACAGGGTTAGCCAGGAGTGTGGATTATATTATATGTCGCTACAGCCGCTAAGGACCAGTCAGGAGTTGGAAATGCACAGTATGAATAAGCTTTTCGGCACTCCGTCAGGTCTGACTCAAGAATCTCTGATGATTTCACCCACCGCGGCCTCCAGTTCTACACGGTGGGACTCTTTCTAACAACCTCTGTGGCAGTATACAAAAATACAGATCATCATATTTTTTATTAGTTGTATTATTATTGTTTATAGTTTTGGTCAAAGATAGTCATGAATAAATAATATGTAAGTAAATAGTTTGAAGTGCACTGAAAAATTGATCAATCCAAATTGCCACTAGTAAATGAATGTCAGAATGTATGTCTGTGTCAGCCCAGCGACTAACTGGCCACCCTCTAGTGGAATAAAAAGAAGATAAACTAAAGAATATATGCTTAATTAAGAGCAATGGCAAGAACAACAGGTCTTTTATTGCCCTCCCATTTTAATTTATAATAACAATGACTCCCCGAGATATTCAGCTGCCGAACACCACATAGTCCACTACAAGCAGTAATATTTTCTATTTCATCAATATATACGGTGTGGAATTGGACACTTAATGCTATATATTGTCAGCTTCAGATGTAGTTGCTAGAGTTGTTAACGGTTCCAGTGGCTATCATTTCTTAGCTCGACTTGTGAAATAGACGAGTTGGTGCCTTTTCATGTGAACTGTGAGCAACCAAAGAGAGCTCAGTGAGAGAGCTCATACTCTCTCAATGACTCGCCCATGTGCTCGTCAAAGTCTCTGCTGTACAAACTACTGCACCGGCAAAAAACATAACGGCAACATCCGCATTTCTGACTAATCACACAAAACGATCTCGGTCACCCTGCCTTGTCGGGTACAAGCAACAAGAACTTTCAAACTAGGGCTTCGAGAGATAAGCCCCACCCCCCTGCTATCATCTATTTAGTAATGGTTGTCATGGGCATCCGTTACCTTCATTTCAAGAGAAATTTTCATTCAGATGTAAAATATTGACTTTATTTTCAGCTGTTCTAGATATACTTTGAAGTTGCTCATAGTTCCTTTTCGTCACAACCTTTAGTACATTTTTCCTGTCCTTCGAGAGTGAAGAATGAATCTCCCTTTGTGAACGCTTAATGATGCGAATAAATGCGCATAAACCTTTGGACATCTCCTGAATACTGGTCCTGAACCCAAAAGAAGGACTAGGGCAGGACAAACGGAGCTTACGGAAAGAGAATTACTTCATACATTTTTTAAACCATGATGCATACTTTGTAAAAATACATGCATAAAACTCCGGGCCGCAGCAGAAACCAATTACCCCGCCATTGCCCAGTCTTCTGCACAACAAACTATTTTATCGATCCCGTGATAATTACCTCAGTCACATCATAAAGCACCTGGAACAGATTGGTGGCTCAAATTATTGATTACCCCTGGGCTACCCTTCGCCGTTCATTGTATTGCTCTGTACATTACTTGATGAGATCTGCTTTGCCGAGCTTTCTCCTGCATTTCTTCTTTGGAGCTTTGCAGGGATACATTGACAAAAGGGGGCCGCCTGGTCAAATCCACACGTTAAAAGTCATTTCTCATCTCTGTGCTGGTTTAAGGTCTTTATAGCCATAGCCATTAACCTCTAGAAACCGTGACAGAAAACGTCTTCATTTAAACCATTCACTCTTGCAAAAATTCCCGAGGGACAATTTACAGTCGGTAGATCTCCTAACAAATGCAAGAGAAGCAGGAGTACACAAAAAGATGCCATGGGAAGAATATATAGACTCCACTCACGAGATCATGATTGGCCAGCCAGAGGACCAAACCTAAAACGGTCTTGATGACAGATGAGAGAGCTAACCACTCTGCCACTGTGCTTCGCTTTTTAAAAAATATTCTCTTCAAATTGAGATTACATGAGGCTGTACAACAGCTGTACTGAGCAATCTGTGTGGTAGTGGTGTAGTCTAAGTTCAGATAAAATAAAAATGCTTAATCTGACCCTGTTCTAATGTAAAGTAGGTAATCTGTCATAATTATTATTTTATTTTAGTCCCTCCCCTGGCCTCTTCAGACTATAGACAGCCTACTTTACATCATAGAACACAGTCAGATGGTCCAAACCAAAGTTAACCTCCAATAAACCTCAGCTAAGATAAAGCCTTCCTCTCCTTGTGCTAGGAAACGCTCATTTAATCTGATATAATTTTGGTGAAAATGACCTTTGATTTGTGGCTGTGACTCGGGGCTTGCCCTGGCCCACACCAGCTGTGTCGGATGCTTCATTACACAGCTTGCTTGAGGTCAGTACGTGACAGTTAAACCCCTTGCCCACGAGCAAGGCATACATCCGTCCTACACTCACAACAAAGCTCTGACCTCCACTGAGGGCCCTGCATTTTCTACACATAAATCTTTTTACGTTTCCATATGTCCTGGAGCGTACTCGGAGGTGCATGCGTGTTCTTTTATGAGATGTCTTTGATAAGTCGCCATGGCAGCCAGTGGTGAGTCTCCATCACTAAAAACAGAACTCACATGTTCTGCTTGTTACCAAAGACACTTCTGTTTTGTGTCTCACTTTATCAAACAGAACAATGGCTCCTGGCATTTCCCTACATTTCTTCTTTGACAAATTTAACAAAATAAAAATCCACCAGAACTGAAGCAAATTACTAAGCATTTAAAATTCTAGTATTTTAAAAAAAAAAGTAAGAATACGTGAGTGTTTTGGGGCTTCTGCCGATTTGTAAGATGGTGATATGTAAGATTTGGTTACATGTCAAAAGGGTGTCTACAATATTTTACAGTTATTCCCAAAGTGGGATCTGGTGCCCACTAGGGTCCACAAAAAATGAATTTAGCTTGAAATGAATAACAAATATGTGTAAAATTAGTTCAGATATCCCTTTAAGTTATTTATAGTCACTAGAGAGTGTATTTTAAGTCTTGATTTTGTTCAATTTAGAACCAAAAGTTTTTTTGTTTGGACAATTGGTTTGGACCCTGTTTTATTCCACTTTTGATAGAGTTATGATCATTATAGTGTTAGTTAGGACATGGCTTACTCCTGGTTTAGTCCTGGTTTAGATCTGGTTTAGTCCTGGTTAAATCCTGATTTATATCTGGTTTAGTTCTGGTTAAATCCTGATTTAGATCTGGTTTAGTTCTGGTTAAATCCTGATTTCGATCTGGTTTAGTTCTGGTTAAATCCTGATTTAGATCTGATTTAGTCCTGGTTTAGTCCTGATTTAGATCTGGTTGAATCTATTATTACTATTAGTTTAATAATAATATGGTGTTGTATTTATATAGTAGTATATTCCATATATATTTAATAAATATATAGATAACATGATATTTGTATTGACTTTATATGTATGTCAATATATGGTAATAGTGGAACGTTGCCATGCCGACAGTAGAACCGTTGTTACGGCGATATCTGAAGACATCTCAGTTCTAGAACTTTCCGTCTGTCTAGTCCAGAATGTTATGAATCATTTGTTGTCGAACTTGCAACAGAGAAGCCACACGTTTTACGAGAGAGAGAATTTTGTCAAAAACCTTCTCAAGACGTACCCAGTTCACCCAGTTCAACCACTATCGTATCGAGTAGGAAATGGAGATCCACATGAACGACATCACCTTGGTAAGTACCCAACAAAATCTTTTTAACAACTCATCTATAACATGTAAATGACTGTAACAGTGTGTTAGGGATTGTATCTAAAAGCATTTAGCATCAATAACAACCTGAACCAGTTCTCTGTTTATTTAATACACACACTTAATGTGACCTGCTCAACTTAACGTTGGGACGAATGTAGTTTTTAGTCAGACACATGTTGTAGAAACTGTATTTCCATCGTCCATATTATTGAAAGTGTATTTATTTACATCGTCCATATTAATGAAACTGTATTTATTTACATCGACCATATTACTGAAAGTGTATTTACATTGTCCACATTATTGAAAGTGTATTTATTAACATCGTCCATATTATTGAAACTGTATTTACATCGTCCACATTATTGAAAGTGTATTTATTTA
>JAVQKC010045675.1:0-12722 GCA_036025475.1 Philypnodon macrostomus
CATGACTATTGACATGACTATTGACATGACTATTGACATGACTGTTGACATGACTATTGACATGACTATTGACATGACTATTGACATGATTGTTGACATGACTATTGACATGACTATTGACATGACTATTGACATGACTATGGGCATGACTATTGACATGACTATTGACATGACTATTGACAGGACTATGGACATGACTATTGACATGACTATTGACATGACTATTGACATGACTATTGACATGACTATGGGCATGACTATTGACATGACTATTGACATGATTATTGTCAGGACTATGGACATGACTATGGACATGACTATTGACATGACTATTGACATGACTATTGAATGACTATTGACATGATTGTTGACATGACTATTGACATGACTATTGACATGACTATTGACATGACTATTGACATGACTGTTGACATGACTGTTGACATGACTGTTGACATGACTATTGACATGACTATGGGCATGACTATTGACGACTTCTAAAACAGGTCACATTCCCGTTTGCAAACACATTTCCCGTGCAATGAAATTAACTTAAAATATTAAAGGAATGCTGTGTAACATTTTATCATAAAGTTGGTAAAGTTTCTTCCCATTCATCCCAGTGAAGTTTATTTAAAGGTTTAAATAGAATACATCTGGACAAAGTTTTGTTTTGAATTCAAAAATAGTTCATGAATATATACACAACCTCAGGTCAATTTGACTTGTTCCTGAAAAGGAAGAACAAAGAAATGACTTACAGCAGGTCACCTTGCTCAGCACATATACCGGGGCATACAGGGCATGCTTCTATCTCTTGCGAAACATCCATAAAAACAAGTATACAAAACTAAAAGACAAGAATACTAAACTTAGGGACCTCGGGAGATTATTATCTGAGACTATTATTTGCAGATCAACATTTTTAATCATTATGGTGCATCTGTGGTCCTGGAGAGCCACCACTTCAGACAGCCGGCATTATGTAAACGCAGACGCTTCGATGCACTTGCTGCTTGTATTTATTCTGCAACTCACAAAAGGGAGATAGCGAGATGCTCTTGTGATGCAAAGGGCTTCGGGGAGGGTTAAATGTGTTTCGAATCAGACATTTTTCTCCGTTTATTGTTACAGTTGTAAGGGGCTGACTGAGGAGAGGAAGAGGAAGGGGGAAGAAGAGATTGTTGCTTGTGAAGAATTGTCAGTTGGGCGGAAAATGCTTGGGGCAGCTCTTATGGGATTAACAGTATTTGGGAGAAAGAGGGTGTAGAGGATTTGTGTGTATGACTGGAGGCGAGTGTGTTGGCAGCGGTGCCTGTTTATTCCTGTCCCGCTTGTTCTCCATCCAGTTCTGTAGATTACTGAGAAGAATGTGTGGTGAGGTGCTGCACCTGATTCAACCAGGAGAAAATGAAATAAAGTAACGTGTATGGCGCTTAGACCCCAGCAGGGTGAGATGCCACACAATGCAATGTAGGAGGATTGTGATGGTATGCTGCTGAGGTGGTGGTTGAGAAAGAGTAAGGTTCTGTTGCTGCGGTAGTGATCGATGAGAGTGAGATGGTTCAGCAGCTCAGGTTGTGATGGGAGAAAATGCAGGTTAGATGTTTCTGCTGCCTAGATGCTGTTATAGAAGAGTGGTATGGTGATTGATGAGAGTGAGATGGTTCAGCAGCTGAGGTTGTGATGGGAGAAATGCAAGTTAGATGTTTCTGCTGCCTAGATGCTGTTAAAGAAGAGTGGTATGGTGATCGATGAGAGTGAGATGGTTCTCCTGCCGTAGCGATGATGGGACAAAGAAGAGAGATCTTTCTGCTGCTGATGTGAAGATGGATAAGAATGAGATGGTTCTGTTGCTGAAATTGTGATCGAGGGGAGCATGGTGGTTCTGTTGGTGAGATGGGGATGGAATTAAAAAGACTGAGATGGTTTTGCAGCTGAGGACTTGTTAGGGCAAAGACGAGTGAGATGGTTCTGCTGCAATAATGAGGCGAGATGGCTCAAATCTGAAAAAGAGCTAAATGCCAGAAGAGAAAGACCTGTTAAATTTAAAAAACTGTGCAAAGAATGGCTAAGTGGTTGCAGAAGTAGTATGAGATTGAGAGAGAGAGCTTGAATTTTGCATTTTGGCTTCAAAACTACACATGGATGCACTTAACTATTTGTTCTACATCTAAATGCGCACAGGGCTTCCTCCAGCTATAACATAAATAGGCATCAAACTGATAGATAATGAGACATGATGGTATGAATGAGGTACATGATGTTTCTTATCACTGTTAGCAGCGGGACATCAGTTCCACCTCTGCATATCCAGCCGAGCACAGCCGCAGAGATGCTGGCAGCACGTCATCATTTATTTCACACTGACACTTTTTTGTGTTGGTGACGAATTGCTGTAACTTTGATCTTTTTTTTCTCCTATATTCAATATTGAGAACATAATAGAAATATATGTCTATGTAATGTTCAGTCAGTGCAACAGCTGTGAGTGTTATGCAGAAACTGAAAAAAATCTATAAAATAGAGTACAATACAACAGTGTAAAATATGTGATTTCCTTCTAGAACTTTCTCATATAGTAAAATGACCCAAACTTTAATTGATTCATATTCATGATTTAACTAATACAAGGTTAGATCTTGCGTAGTAATCAAATTAGTATGTGTACGATAGCAGAGTACAGGATTCAGTTACAGTAAATTGTCTAAATTGATCTGCCTAAATTGAGTCTCCTAGTGTTGACGTGGGTTTTCCCCGGTACTACAGATTCCTCCCACTGTATAAAAACATGCTTGTACTGTACACCGATTATTGGTGACTCTAAATTGCCCCTGGTGAAAGTTATGTCCAGGGTATGCCCCACCTAAGGCCCATAGTTGCTGAGATTGGCCCCAGTCACACTCAACTCCTCATGAGAATAAGCCCAGAGTGAATAGAAATGTGCCAAAAAATGTCTGAAACCAGTGTCCCACCATATCTAAAACAGAAGATAAACCGGCCAACTGCATATGCCATTGAGATTTTACCCTCTATTAAGCCTAACCTGAATTCAAGTGTTTAAAACTCAAACAGAACACACACAGATAGCGCTGATGATTCTTACAAACAATATACTTTTTCATTATGGCTTCGCTTCAGTGCTTTTTCATTTTTGGTTTGAAAGAAATAAATTATATCTTTAGAGACGATCTGTCCTGATGTGTCCACAGAGATTACACTACACTGTAAAAGTTGACTCGTTAACCTTACTTAAAGAAAAGAGAAAAGTAAGTGATTTAGTTTAGTTTTAGAAGATTGCCTCAAATCAACTACTTCGAAGGTTCACTTGGAAGGGGTCAAAATATGAGAATCAATGTTTTTTTCTGTCGGTGCCAGTCCCAGGGTATTTACCCGCCTAAGGCCCATAGTAGCTGGGATTGGCTCCAGTTATAATTATAACAATTATAAGTGGACAAAGATAAATTAATATTAAGAGATGGGCAATATGTTTAAAAAATGTATTAAGCCAAGATCATGATTTACATTTTTATCATGATTGTATTATATTTTGTCTTACACAGAAGACTACTATTCTCAATGCCTTCATAAAACCACTTCGACTACAAATTCAATGTACATCCTATCCAATGTTCATCAGAACATATACTTCTTAATTTCCTTTTTTATTATTATGAACATGGCATTGTTACAGTAAAGTGACAGTGAAGAGCAGAGCATAAATGAATACACTGTAGCACGATTCAACAACCTTTACAGGTTAGCTGAACGTCATAACTTCATACCAAATAAAATATGTTTTATAGAAAGTCAAGTCACTCAGGAGTTTAAAGTTTCTTAGAATTTGTTTCGTATGGTTTATATGTCAGATTTGACTGAAATTGTCTTTGTGTGTGCTCTCTTCACAGCTGCAGCAGCAGACCCACTCTCAGTGCTGCTGTCTCTTACTGGTATCGGAGGACAACCACCAGCTCTTCTGCCAGGTACACGGGCGGCAGACATCATTACCTAATTCACTCGTCCTCAGGAGGCCAATTACACACCTTCAAATTGAATTGTGTACATAGCACGGGACCATAATGGGACTGTAACGCGTGTGGGTAAATAGAATTATGTCCCAGTCAGCGATGCACTTTAAGAGTACAAACCGCATTTTCTGTTTCCAATGTTTTTCATTCACTTTCATTGTGCTTGATGCTAGAAAGGCTGGTCAGATGTGATTGGATGGTACAAGCTGATGACTTTTTAACCACAACAGTTAGATTTAGATTTAGATTTTGATGTGGACTAATAAATGTGAACACACTCATAGATGAACTAGACTCTTCTGAAAGACTATACTGAACATCTTGATTAGTCATTACTTTTGAAGTGATCACACAACCAATTTTCTCATTTATGTGTCTGTGAAGGTTTCCCCTACCACTAAAAACATGTGTGTCCGGTTGGCCCATGGTGTCAGCAAACCCTCCATCTGGCCATCTATACACCTTTTATGTATAATAGCAAATAAAGCACTTACCTTCACATTTAACCATTCACAATTGAGCAGACAATCCCTATAGTATGAATTTACCCAATTTAAACTATGTTATTAACATAACCTTTCATCTGTCTTGCTTTAGGTTGTTGGTGACAAGGTCCTAGAGGAGGAGATCAGCTTCCCGGTAAGTACTTATCCCCATGTTTCTATAGGCCTGTTGTAATTCCTTAATTCCACATTTGAGTTTATTCACTTCATTAATTTATCCCAGCATTCGCAGATTAATAGGATTTCTTGGCTTATTTACACGTGTGCTTCTATGGCCTAGTACACCAAATCCTGTTAGGGGTAGAAGTGTGTATTTTCTAAAGCTCTTCTTATAATATGACTGACACCATCGACCTCCTACATATCATCGCCCATAATCCGTGGCGGGGATAATAATTAAGAAATTTGGGGTGAGGAATGTAATCACTTCCTTTGGGGCGCCTGCTTGTGTTGTCGAGTTTGCATTTTTAACAGGCTTTGTATTATGATCCGAACAGTGCACACAGCCGAGGTGAAATTAAGTGTGAAATCAGGGTGTAGATAGATATTAAAACACAAACAAACACTGCCTAGACGGTGTTATTGGTGTTTAATTAAGGGGGTAGCAGACATGATTTATTTTCCAATTTGTACTGATGAAAAGACGCTAGATTAGTGGTTCTCAAACTGTGGTACAGGGAGCACTGGTGGCACCAAGGTTCTTCCTAGTGGTAACTCAGTAGTTATAGTAATGGTTTAGTTTAATTTTGGTTTTGGCCCAGTTTTAGTCCAGTTTATTCCTGATCTGGTTTAGAGCTGCTTTAGACCTGGTTTAGTTGTTGCTTAGCTTTGGTTTTGACATGTTTCAGTCTTGCTTTGTTAGAGGCTTGAATTTGATAAATGGACCGATGCTTAATCTTGGTCTAGGTGCCATGTTAATCTTGATTTTTGCACATTTTAGTCCTGTTTTGTCCTGGTTTGGACCTGGTTTTGTTTTGATTTTGATATATGTACCACTAGGTTTAGGTACCTAGTTTAGACAAGATTTAGTTTCATTCGTGGGATACTTACCTTTTTGTTTTTATTATTATTATTGATTTATTATATTATATGTCAGGACTGATTTCTGGTTTAATCTTTAACTTGAAAAACAAAAATCAACCTTCCGTATCTCTTTTCTTGTCTAGCTTATGTTTGGGCGGTTCGGTCAAGTTGTGGAGAAGAAGAAGTCAATAACTCTTCAAGACATCAGTGCTGTAAGGCAATATCTTTTTACATATAAGTTATTTTGTTTCCTTTACACATGGTTATAATAGGACTGATTCTATCCATGCAGGAGGAGCGGCGGCAGCTCTGCAGTATGTTAGGATGTGAGATCACATCCATGCTGTGTGTCCCGGTCGTCAGCAGAGCCACAGGTCAGGTGGTGGCTCTAGCATGCGCCTTCAACAAGCAGGGTGGACAAAGGTAAGGGTTTAGGCCAAAATACTGGTGTCATAATTACAAAAAGATAACGTGAGTCTTAATGTTTAATCTGGTACAGTTTTGATCTGGTTAGATTTGTGATTAGCTCTTTTTATCTGGCCAAAAACTAAAAATATTATTCATTCTGAAATGTATAAAGCATTCTCACCTAATATTTATTGGTTTTGTTCATGACAATAATAATCATATTTATTTATGTTCAGTGGAAATAAATGTATCTCAGTATATCATTTCTAAAGCTGACTCTTACAGTTGTAGACATGTAGTGTTTACACAAATATGTGCTGCATCACATGGAGTGATGGGTTGATAGTCTGGATAATTACAGGGCAATAGATGAACAATAGAAGCCAATGAGCTTTGTAGCTTTATCCGAGACAACTATGTCTGAGACTGTGACAAGACCGAATACAGTGGGGCTCAAGGCCAAGACCGAGTATAACTGTGTTTGAGACCTAGATGAGACCGAGAGTGAAAAGGTGGCCTGGAGACCAAGACACAACACTAGCAGCAACATCTCATAGGATTTGGGACAATGGCAACAAAAAGCTCAAAATATATATCACCCAATACATCACAAACCACTGCAGGGTTTTGTGCTGGTCCCAACTTCCAGAAATGTCAAAAAGGACTGTAGTCAACTTATCTAAACAGTTTGAAAATGCTACGCTAACTTTTTGTAATTAGGCTATTTGTACTTTTGGCAGAGAACAAATTGTTGGATCTACAGATTGAGATGCACAGAAAGCTGTAGACATCAACACTCAAAAACAGATGGCAAAGTCAGAGAACTAGATTGGAGCTAACCCACAGCAGCTGGGGAGTTGGATGAAACAAAATGGCTGCCCTTGTTGCTATAACATATGGCATCTATGCTTCACATTGCTCAGTAAACTTAGTTAGGAGAACCATAAATCACCTTTGACTGGACATGTTTTCTCTGCAGACATAGCAATGCACATTTTGTTTTGTCATAAATAAAACAGTTGAAGTGAAGACATTTTTACAATTATTTTGCAGATGTGGGTCATATACACTGGCCACTTTGTTAGGTAGACCTTGTACCTAATCATATGCATCCAGTGTTGTCTCATTGTGTAACCCACCTACAGTAGCTTCTTTTTTTGTTGTCTTCTGCATTCAAAGGTGGTTCTCTGCAGTCCTTGGTGGTTAGCTGAGCTATTGTGTCATTTTTATTATCTCAAACCAGTCTCTGAATGTTGGCATGAACAAAACATTTTTGTCCATAGAACTGCCACTCATCTTTTTCAAACCATTATCTGGAAACCCTTGGTGTGATTGTAGCATATGAACATTCCAGTTGATCATTATGGCACTAAAAACCATGTGACGTTCAAATCCTTTTCACCATTTAATTAACAAGAAAATCTCCTTTTGAATTTAATTATGGCAACACATATCAAAAACCTTGGTCCAAGACTGCAAATATAAAGCATCCAATTCACTCAAGCCACAGGGGGTTACGAAGCACTGTAGTCTTCAATAGGTTTTCTTGAACCCATTTACATGACAGTTACTTTTAAGTTTTAATGTAGTATCAGCCACGCTGTTTATAGGAAAGAGTTATTTTTCTTGATGCACTGAAGAATCTTTGAAATCACTGTAAATTTGCTTTGTCTATGTCGCCTCCCTAATTCCTGAAGCTTACACCAGATCCAAATATTTACTGAAAAAAGCTTCAAACTGACTCAAAGGCTTTCATTTGTCAAGTTTACAAATGCATGTGTTTGTATTGGAGCGTGCGCATAAGCAGTTGAACGTATCCCTGGTGTGGCATTAGCCCATCCGTGTTGTGTCCATGAGTGTGTTTGACCCCACAGATGACACTGTGATGATCTACAGTCATGTCATGAGTCTCGCTGCAGTGGGCGGCTGAGCTGACTGCTTTGGCACCCTGTTTTGGCATCTATTTTTTTGTCTGTCCGCATGCTGCCAGAAGCATCCATGATACCTCCTGAATTTTTACAAGTGTAAAAACATAGACTGGTCCTGACCCATGTCGTAGCTTTTAAAGAGAGAGTGGGCTATTTTGATGTAGTTGAGCCTAATAGTATACTGTGAATAACGTTATATTGTCAAGTTCTCATTGGTTGGTCAGTGGTTCCCAAATGGTGGTTTGGGTGTGATGCAAGGTTGAAAATAATTTTAATGTTGAGCTTTTTATTAAGTCTAAATATAATTTTGAATGAAATGTGCCAAAAAGGTTCTAAATTGAAAAAACAAAGCATGATTGGGGCACATCAATGATTTGTCCAGGAAACAATCATAGCTATGCATTAATTGCAAGAGATATGGCTGAAAATGCTCTTTTCATGTTCCTATCCACCTCTGTATCTCTGTGGCCTTTTGACTTACACATACAGCAGCTTAAACACAATCCGTCTCTTTTACCACGTGCTCTCTCCTGACTTCCAAGATAGATGAGAGGGGATTATGTCCTATAATTTCTGCCTCTGCCAGTGGCTCCCGTCACAGAGCTGGCATCTCATTACCATAGTAACAGCAGCCGGATTATGGTTGCAACTGTGCATAAAATGTGATAAATCTGCTCCTATCTATCTGCTCCAAGCACAGTGTTCCAGATTTTAGTGGGGCCATATTTCTCAATGATACATCTCATCATTGCATTCATATGAAGATTAATGTTTGTATGACTTGTTTGGTCTGAGCCACAAAAGTCTCAGCTCAGTTAGGACACGGAACCAGTGTGAGTTTGCACCCCATGAACATAAAACTCTGTTGGGTTAACTTCACCTAACCCATCCAAATGCTCAAAAATGAATAACTTGTATAGAAAATCTGCTGTACTGCTATGATAGAACAAGTTACAAGGTGATGATGTAATTAATAACCCAACATTGTTAAACTTTAACCAAAATGACTAGAGATTTCCCCATAAAATAATAATTATTATTATTATTATCTTGAAAATTATGAAAAACACACAATTTATTGCACAAACAAGCATATACAAAGCCCAATTGATTTAAATGTTTTAATTTAAAATTGTGTCAACAAAAGCACCCAGTGAGGATCAAACCAGTGATTTTTTTACTTTAGTCTTGTGTGTTCCACACCGAACCGAGTCTCCATGGTAGCAGTATCAATAGCAATATCTTTATTTTGTGATGGTAGATTATCCTTAAAAAAAAGAAAAAAAGAAACCTGGATCTAGAGATTTGGATCCTCACAAAATGTGTTTTTTTTCTCATTATTAACCTTTATTAATTATTGTTGTTGTTGTTAATATTAATTATTATTATGATGATTATTTGACCATTACCATAATTATATCGGCGAAACAACAATATTATGGAATCACGTCCGCAGATCCTAGCTGTGAACGCGATAACTCAATACAATGCCGGATCAGTTTCAACATTTGCACACAGGTGCATACCATAAAGACGCCGAACTGTATCGATTTGGGTACTTCTACGATGAATATTAATTAATTAAGTAAATAATTAATTATGGCCCAAAACTGTGAACACAATAACTCAAAAAGTCTTTGTTGGATCTTTTTCAACTGTTGCACACAGGTACATATCATGAAGATGCAGAACTGGATTGAGTTTGGTTCAGCTTCAATTAAGGACAATTAAATAATTCACAAATTAATGTTTTGATGCACATTTATTGAGCCAATAATCCTGCTGAACATAAACGAAATGGCGTGAATTTTGGCACATTGATCTGGGCAATTGTATACTTAATGTACATAGGCACATTACAGAGGTCAAATAAAGAATGCCTCTATAGCGCCCCCATGTTTATGACCCCTATGGGACCCAGGACACACTTTGGCAGAGAGCAATGAAACTTGGTACAGTGATTCTCAGCAGTGTGCCTAAAATTTAATATTATTATGACCCCCACCCTACAAGGCTACAAGGCTCTAACATGAAATACCTAATGACCCCCTGGCCCTGAACACATCTGACTAATATGATGGCAGTTACCTCTATAGCACCCCCTATAGACTGAAAGAAGAATGCAGCTTTAGGGAATTTTCTAAATTTAGCAAAAACTTTCTTCACAAACATCCAGACAAATCAAAAAAGTGATTAAGGTGCCCGTTGGTGAATGTTGTAGCAGACGTATGCACCGATATACACCTTGCTGTTGAGGACGAAAGCACAGGCCTAGTTTAGGTTTGTTGGAGACATGTGGATGCTGCTATAAGCCGCTAAACAGCATTTTCACAGAAACTATAAAAACTAATCTCATGAACATGTGCTGAACTCTGTGAAGCAGAGGGCTGCACGTCAGTCAGGCTTTGACCACTAACATTAAGAACCACACCAGCAGACATACACACAGTCACTGCTCCTGTCTGATACTCCCAACTGTCTGTGTGGACAAATCCACTGGACCATCCCTTTCACTTTATTATCACTTAGGAGGTGTTTTTGGCTTAAACATCAGTCAGTATTTGTGTCACTTCCCAAATGGACTTTTTGTCGTTCACTTTCATACCATTGTGCAGTATTTGTGCTGTTTTTTATTGACATCTTTAATGAAACCATGTTTTATTGAGAATAATAATGATGTTTATAAGATGCACTGTAAAGTCTGGTGTGCTGCTGTTGCGTGGATGCAAAAATACAAACGGTGTGAAAAACATGTTTTGTGTTTTTATTTCTTTAATACTAAGGTTAAAAGTGTTTGATGAAGATGAAGACGGACAGTTTGGCAAATTGCTTTTATTTATGCCTTTAAAAGTCCACTTGTGTAAGGTATTTTTTAAGGAGCAGGAGGGTTCTTCTCACCATTTCATCAATGGTTGTAGGCTGCTCAGATCTTTCTGTCTCGTCATGCTAATTCCAGTCCATCCATTCTGTGATGTTGGGGTTTGTGGAGCTTTGTGGAGGTTTGTAGAAGCCAAAACCGCTTAGCTGGCCATTTCTTTCACTCAATACACTTATTTAGCTCCACCAAGTGACCAAATAGGTGTATTACAACTGGCCTTTAGATAACAGATTAAGAAAATAGTCCAGTTTTTCAACCTAAAACTAAAATGGGGAGCCTGTATGGATATCTAATTTACTTATGAAGATGAAGATAATAAATGGTCTTCTAATATTCTAACCACATTAATGCACATATGTCACTCAAAGTTCTACAGTTGTTTGACAAACTCCCTGGGTCTCACAGATGAGAGCCAGTTTCCATGGCAGTGTCTTGGGTCTCCTAGCAACACACATCACCAGGAAGTGAATATGTGTGTTTCTAACGAGGCTTCAGACCTTGATACAGAGCTCTAGAGCAGCCACAGAGCGGACACTAAAGAATCTGACAGAACTAACTCAAATATTACATTTAGTCACGGGTCTGTCAATGAGGACAAAACTAGAGGCTTAATTCTTCACTACAAAAAATTGAGATGTCCAACTTATTGTCCACTAACCATTAAAGATGTAGAAAGCTGTTAAGATTTGTTGTGGGAATTTAGTCTAAAGGCCCTGTGCTTTTTTGATGAGAGCGATGGTATTGAAGACCAGATGATGTCATGAGCAATGCGCACTCCGAGAAACTTTGTGCTGTTAACTCACGTCAGTCAAAGGCACTCACCTTTAGTGGTAGTCATTGGTGCCTTTCCTGAAGTGATGTAGTCAGAACATAATGTAATTTAACCTAGTCTGTTTATTGCCTCAATAATATATTATTTGATGTGATGCTAAAGGAGTTGTTGTGGGGTGAATGAAGCTTTCCCGAGAGCACCAATTAGTGTCCCTGTCCCTGGAAATCTCAGATCACAGGTCTCACACATGTCCTTTCAACATGCCTTTACAGAATGGAGAGAGCTCAGAGAATTAGATGTAAAAGGGATTTCTTTAACATATCAAATATCTATCACATGGATTTATGTCATTGCCGTACAGTGATTATGTAATACTAAAGCCATTGTTGATATTGTACTAAATCTGCCATACAGGATGTTGACCTAGTTTAGTCCTCTATAATCTTATGTCTTATAGCCTTGACTACTGGCTCAGGCCTGACTAAGACCTGGTTTAGTCCTGGTTTTGTCCTGTTAAGTCTAGTGAAAATTGCCTTTCACTCAGAGACATGGAGTTAATTCACACTCAACAGGGAGGATTGTTTTTATTTGTTATATTTATTTATTTTATTTAGTTATTAACCATAAATCAATAGATTGTCCGAAGACCCACTGTTGGTTGCACATTATTTCAGTTGGTGATTCATACAATGCAATAGTCACACCTCTGGGCCATAAATCTCTGTATTAGATTATATAACAGAGGGTCACAGAGAATACCAATGCTTTTAAACTGAATTAAACACAGCTACCATCCACAGTCCTTCAACAATACACATTTAATATTGTGGCTTTATGAGATTGAAAAGCTCCTCTTACCTCTGTCTGTCTCTCCAGGGACCAGTTGGGTTCCCAATGAATGATATTCTGTGGACCATTGTAATATACAGTAGAAGATACAATTAGTTTTGTAGACCTGGTTTAGACCTATTTTGGTCTGGACTTGGTTTAACAAACAATGTTATTATAGAATCACGTCGGTGTTCGTCCGCATCCGCGCCCGCAGATCCTAGCTGTGAACGTGATAACTCAAAAACGAATTGCCGGATCAGTTTCAACATTTGCACACAGGCACATACCATAAAGATGCCGAACTGTATCGATTTGGGTACTGCTTCGATGAATATTAATTAAGTAATGAAT
>JAVQKC010045695.1:0-24980 GCA_036025475.1 Philypnodon macrostomus
TCTAACTGTTACTAATGTGTACATTAAATAAACATACATAGTGAGGTACATTCACTAATGTTTCCTACCCAGGCTCTGACATCACCTACACGTAGAGAGTGGAGGGACTTTGTCAAAACCATCTTCATTTGTGAGATTTTGTGGCTAATTATCATTTCTCCATTGAAAGTGTCTATAGGCTAAAAAACAACAACCACCAGCTCGGTACATGCTGAGCACGATCCCGGCTCTAGATCTGGATGTTGGTCCTCTGGCACTGCCCTGGGGTTGCCCACAAAATAAATATAATGTCTCACTACGGCAGGTTACACCAAAAAAATAATACTTTCCTAAAAGAGTGGAGAAGTTCAATTTTGACTGATATAGGTATCGGCCTGAACAGATGGATGATGTTAAACTGTTGTTCTTCTAATATGTAGGGTTAGAAACATCCAGAGAAAGAAAAGACCACAACCACAACCACTAGGAAACTGACACACAGCTGTGAACAGACACGCCACCCAACGGGCCAGCACCACGGACAGCACCCCCCGCAGCCATGGAACGCTGGAGAATAAAAATAATAAAATACATAAAAAATAGTTGGAATCTTTAAAAATTGCATGAATCTGAATAAAATGATAAAATACTAAGTAAAAAGGTGAGCCTTGAGTCTGCTTCTCAAAACATGGACGTTCAGACCGGGCCATAAAACTCAAAAGATGCCTCCCACTTGAGCCTGGCCTGCTTACTGTTGGTATCCATTGTGTGTGAGATACTCAGTCTGATTCAGCACCGGACAAGCCATAGATCTACACTGTGCTTTTCAGAGCCGCCCCATGGCACCTCCTGTATTAAGTATTTAAGTAGCTGATAAAATATGGCCGCCCTCTCCCCCCCCCCGGCAGATGATCAGTCCTACTGCCTGCTCAGTTATGCCTGTGTGGGGAACCAGATGGATTGGACACATACATGGACTTAGCGAAGTGGAATGACTTATGGTACTGTGGCCATTAGGGCTCAGAGCAGTCGGGGAGAATAAACGATATCAGCAAACCATTTCCCGCCATAGAAGTTTACATGCACCATTAATTCTGTGTGTTCAAGACAGAGCAGTGCATCAATGTTGGGGGTGTGGCCTGGAAAACACGGTTCCACACTGGAGAGTACACGTCAGACTAATACACCCGTGCACTCCAAACACATCACAGTGAGCACGAGACCAAACTGAGACTTTGCAAAATACCGTCCACAAGCTTGTTACTCTTTTCACTCATTACCTCACATTGTGTTTTTGTGATCCAGATCGAGAAAGCCTGCTTCTTGATAAGTGGTAGCTTTAGCTGCAGGTCCACAGTGGTCCAGCTCCTGCTCAGTATGTCCTGTAGTGTCTCTCATAGGTGGGTATCACTCTGACATCCAGAACCTCTACTCACTTTAACCAGAAACATATAAATTGAGTTCACACCTTATTGTCTGGCCTCAGATTGGTATCAGTGTTCAGTCTGTGACATTTAACAGACCCATATTATGCTGAATTTATAGATACACTCACTGACATGAGGAAGATCCATTTGTGATCAGAGGTGGGTAGTTACATTTACTCAGTCCCATTTACTCAGTCATATTTACTCAGTCCCATTTACTCAGTCCCATTTACTCAGTCACATTTACTCAGTCACATTTACTCAGTCACATTTACTCAGTCACATTTACTCAGTCACATTTACTCAGTTACATTTACTCAGTCACATTTACTTTAGTACCTTTTTAAATACATTTTACTCCACAGAGTATCTTTACTACTCTACCCACCTCTGCCCGGGGGTGGTAAACTACTAATGCATCCACAGCTGCCCTGGGGCTCACGGACCGAGAGGGTTTCGGTGGCTGGGTGAATGTTTACCCACAGTGCCACAGTTCCCAGGTTTCACAGGTAGCTACAATATTGCATTGATTTAACATTTAAAGGTTAAATATTAATGTTTCAATGTTTCTGCCTCAAACACAAACACAGAACTCTGTTTCATTTGTTCATGTTTGAGTAAATAACTGCGTTGAGCTACTGTCACCTATCAATGAAAACTGGGGAACAACACTGCCTGCTCCTGCATTGTCAACAAACGCACCCAGGGAAGCCTTGTTGCCACCATTCAACAACATATCTGCTGAAGAAGATGTGTGTTCGGCTGTGAGGGTGTCAGGGCTCGAGTTTCTTTAGGTTCTGTCTTGAAACAGGGAGAGGTATCAGACCATTCTCATCGGGTCAAAGTGAGAGCTCCACTAAACATATGGTATTAGATCAATTTTGCGTGTTTGATGTTGCAAAATATAAAATGGTAACCTGAATCTATCTAAAACAGACTGTGAAATGTGCAAAGAAGCACAATATGGGACCTTTAAGAATGTCACAGGCAAAAATATGTGACAGTGTAGCTTCAGACATCAGTATTTTCATCCGTTAAGAAAAATCCCTCGTTCCAAACCCAAATGGTCCCGGTCTGATTCGAGCGTGCATCTCACTCCAGCGAGCAGCTTTGTTTTTATCACAGGGTGTTTGCTCATCTGTCTTTGATTAAACACACGTCGATTTTAACCAAAGAGAAGACGAGCGCCACTAGGGAGCAACAGCTTGAATAAACAGCTTCTGGACCAAAGGCATCAACACAAAACATACTTATGAGTTAGGATCTCACCAGAAACGGCTGCGAACGGAAGATAAACGAGGAGCGGGAGGAATGTTCAAATAAGTGTCTTTGATTTGGTTAGTTTCAGTAAACAAAATACAGATGCCTTCGTATGAACGTGAAGGTTACAGCTCCAAGTAACAGTATAGAACATTCCTTCAAAACGTGCATTCATCGTCCCAGTTTACTTTAGTCCAACTAGAAATACTGTTGAAGATATGGATGTAGAAGTATGTGAACCCCTCGAGATTACTGGGATTTCTGCATAAATTGGTCAAAAATGTGTCCGATCTTCTGATTAAACTCATACACGCACATGTCAACGTTCACAGAGCAGGGTGGCGCCGTTGGATGTGATAACGGGTTGAACTCTTTTGGCGCATTTTACACCATTTATGCAGAGATCCCAGTAATCCCAAAAAACTGTATGTGTATTCATGATCGAGTGTGACTCACCTCCTGAAGTAAACTGAGAAGATGCCTTTTTAAACCTTGACCAGGATGAATGAGAGCCTTCACCGCCATTATTATTATTATCACTTTGTTCAGTGTGACAAACAAAGATATCCTATAAACTCCCTCTGTGCCTCAGAGTGCATCTAAGTATCTGGCTACGACTAACAAACTCTACAGCACCTATAACAGGGCTTTTCAACTATATTTTGTCGGCGTGTGGGCCGGACATTCCTCTGACCTGTACTCTCATGTCCTGTCCACATGAACATGAGTTTTGGGAGCCCAAGAACCGTGATCATTTTAAAACCGGTCCCAGAGTGGAAAGATATCGTTGTGACCCCTCCTCGCTCAGTGTCAGGGCGCCACCAACGGGCCGGGCACACACACTACAGCAATTCAGTGGATTTGCGTGATATGTTCTGAAACGATGCTGCCTTTACGAGAGAGGTTTTTGATAACGTTGATGTCTCATGTGGACAGGGCCTCATACAGGATGTGTAACTGAGACAAATGCCACTGTATTTCTTTGTTCCTTTCCTTCCTCACAGTCACAACAGAAACACCTGGCTCCACAACATAACAATAACTGTGGCTTAATGAGCCAAAACAGAAGACACAATCAACTTCTGGGTCATCAGCATCACAGTAACTCCACATTTTAATACAATGAGCCTCTCAAGAAAAACAGTCACACACGTTCATCAGCACATTCTCAACAGTCACTTTAAATTCATTAACGGAGATCTCTGTTTCTAGTTCAAGCTCTTTCTGTAGGTTATTCCATCCCCAAGGTGCTGAAGAGGAGAATGAAGCTCTTCCCAGTTCGGCTGAAAGTAAAACAGAAGATACAGCCTACAGAAGAAGAGCAGAGCTTGTAGTGCTTTTGTTTTTATTTGACGAGCACCTGGAGAGGGTCGTAATGAAGTGCCTCCACACGTTAGACTCCTTATCATCTCCTATCAACAGCCCCAGCAGGCCTTTGGTCTGTGTGCATGGTTAACAGTCCAGTCAATATTAAGTCTCCTCTGACTGTGCCATGCTACAAAGCGCCACATGAAATGTTGCAAATCATCACATGCACCTGTTAATAATGTATTTATAATTATTTATGGGGCGATAGTCCACTGATGGAATAGCCCTGGCCTATAATGTGAAGAGCAAAAGACTAAATATGATTGGACGTTTCTGTGTCAGCCTTTACTGGCCATTGTCCGCCTAAAGCCCATAGTTGCAGTGATACGCTCCAATAAAAAGTGATTGAAATGAGCTACATTTTGGATTTCCCTGAAACATTACCAGCCTGGCACAATTGTATTTTAGTTTGTACACAAAATTTAGAGAGCCATATGTGAGACGCCCACGTTTGTCCAGTGTGAGCGTGCCGGAGGGTGCCGGAGCATCCGAGCCCTATACATGTTAATGGCGATAGAGCCCTATACATGTTAATGGAGATAGAGCCCTATACATGTTAATGGAGATGGAGCCCTATACATGTTAATGGAGATGGAGCCCTATACATGTTAATGGAGATAGAGCCCTATACATGTTAATGGAGATGGAGCCCTATACATGTTAATGGAGATGGAGCCCTATACATGTGAATGGAGATGGAGGCCTATACATGTGAATGGAGATAGAGCCCTATACATGTGAATGGAGATGGAGCAGGAACATGTCTGTGGATCATCTGTAGATGTTGTGTGTGGTTGGACAGATACTGAGTAATGGACCTGGTCACTGATAAAAATGATCAGATTCAACATTTGTGGATTTTTTGGAGAGTTATTTCTTATAGAAATCCCATAGAGTTAACACAGAAGTCTGCCCCCCACCCCCATCTGAGGGTATGACATCATGATATTCTAGAACATGCCACCCAGTGATACTACTACATTTGGTGATGAACCAAAGCCATTTCACTAAAACACAAAATAATATGTGTCTCAAATGGGTATCTACTCAACAAACTGTGGCTCGTCCAGATTTGATGTTGCTGTTTTGATGGTTCTTGTCACAATGGCCAGTGAGTGTAAAAGTGTCAATCCCCTGCTCCCCATCATCATCTTCCACCACGTCTCCCCCTCCACCCACCTCCTGACAGAGCGGTGTTTGCTGGAGGTGGTGGCGTTTTGTCCGACTCTAATCCGTGACAGTGAAGGCCTCTTTGATCAGTGCATCGGGCTCAGATCTCTACAGTCAGAGTTAATTCTCACAGCATCCGCCTCAGACATGAACATCTTTGATCTCACAAATCAGTTTTCTGTAACAAGGACTTTTTTTTGTAAAACTTGGTCAGATTGGTGTCTGACATGTGGCTCCTCCACATGGATTTAATGACACTAAACTCAAAAATAACTGAAGTTCTAACTACAATATTACAGCCATCAGAATGAAGGAATCACTGAGAGAACCAGAGATCTCTTTTATTAAGCTTTTATTGAAATCAGCGTAAACTAGTGTTTCGTCTGTCAGTCTGTGTCTGTCTGTCTGTCTGTCTGTCTGTCTGTCTGTCAGTCTGTCTGTCTGTCTGTCTGTCTGTCTGTCTGTTCGTCTAGCCACCAGTCTGTCAGTCTGTCTGTCTGTCAGTCTGTCTGTCTGTCTGTCTGTCTGTCTGTCAGTAAGCAACTACAGAGGTTGAAGCCCTAGAATTAAATATTCACTTTTTATAACAATGGCTTATTGCTCTGTATAGAAAGCCGTTTGAGTATCTGATTTGATATTGGCCTGTGACCTGTGATGAAGAAATAACTTGATGTAAAAAAAAAAAAACACAATTTCACAAATGCAGTGAAATATATGGCAACAGAAATAAACATCATTTTGATTCACATTTAGATATATTCATATTTCATTAACAGCTATCAGAGGAGACGTAGGCGATGGAGCCACAAGTCCCTACTCGGGAGCGGCAACGTATGCAGAAGAGCTGTGGATTCACCATTTCTTTGCTGTTCTTCTTTGTGTATCCAAACATGCTGTGACATCCTCCTGCCACTTCCTGATGACTTCTTCATTGTTTTCGCTTGCAGTAACATTCAGTTGATGTTCACGTGACTCGGCTGATGAGAAAAAAGTGTTTCCATGGCAATTTTGCTAAATATGGCATTTTCGATGCGCCTGATAAACCACCTCATCCAAGTTGAAAAAGGGCATCTGGACCTTGGATCTTGTCCAGATGCCCTTTTTCAACTTTCAGAATGACCTCTACCTGGATGAATGACAACCTTCACCGTCACCTCATCCAAGCACAAAAACTTTTTATCGAAAAATGCACGTTTTTTAAAACTTGACATGTTTCCATTAAGATCATTTATTTTCGCAACTCCAATTTGCGCAATTTCATGTCAATGGAAACACAGCTACTAACATCAAACGGGAAGATATCAGATATGCCACAGTAATCCACTACCATCCACTTTATTGTCTCAGGCACTCTTTTCACTATTATTCTTTATATGCTAATGACTAATGTGTTGTTGGTGAACAGTTGTCTTGAATGTTACGATGAGTGGTCATGTGATTTCCTGTACTGATGAAGCATTGTCATGGATTGTCATCAGTCAAAGTGTTTGGGAGATACGTTGTTCTTTATTATTTTTATGTATTATTATGTATGGTTGGCTTTGTGAATTACTTTACTCATAAAAACAGAATTAGTTTTCTCATAAAAACTGAAACTTTAAAAAAAAATCAGGTTAATGCAAAACGCTCCTGTATAATAGCAATATTTGTCGTAAAAATTGCAATTCGATTTTAGAAAATTCTAGTATTTTCAGTGTCTGTCATTATTGCCATGCAGTTTCTTGCAATTACAAAATATTTGCAATATATTGTGCAACTCAAGTTTGGGATGACATAATACTAGCTACTAGCTTTTTTGATTATCAGTGGATTTTAATATGTGATTCTGATTATAATAAGATCACATCAAGCACAACTCTGTTCAAACAGCTTCTGGACCTAATTAGCGTATGCACACATACACTCTGAGGCAGACAGCTGCTGTAAGGTTAAGATAAAAGGGTGGCCTCCAATTTAACAAAGGTCACAGCTGAGGTACTTAAATGTGAATGTCTCAGGAAAAATCAATAATTATAATTTGCAACCAATGGCAACACAAACACGTAATAATGGGATAACCCTTTCTTAGTTGTTGGGAGTGGTTAAATTATTTTATGTCCACTGCAGATAACAGCTTTAGCTTATGGTATGATGATCCATGTTCTCTGTACACATCTCAGCTCATAAAACACATAATTGTGGTCTAACATCTCAGCCACCCACTGCATGTCACATTGTCAGACAGTCTTAAAGGCTGATAAAGATCCATCTATGTAACAGAGACTTTGTCAAAATCCTTGGAGGCACCTTTCTGTTGTAGGTTATCAGTTAATTTGTTGATGTATTGATTTCTCTTGAGCTGGTTGTCATTGAGGAAGGAGAGGACCTCAGCAACTCCAAATCATGCAGGTGATGAGTAAAGACATGCACATGTATGTTTCTATTTAATGTGTTAGGAAATGTTGTATATAGGGCTGCAAATTGGTAACATTATTGACAACAACTGAATTTATGCTTTTTCACATTTTTGATTGTAACCTAGGCTAAGAAGTGGGTAAATATAGAGGCTAAACCAGAACAGAAGTGGCAAAATAGGACTAATCCAGCACCAAACCAAGACTTAATTTTTGCAGTATTCTTATTTGACCACAGCATAGTTTTATTAGATAGGAATATTGTCAAATGAAACTATATTATTGCAGTACATTTTGGTTCAAAGGATAAGGAGTGCATTTGCCAATATTGCAATATCTCGTGCACCCCTGTGGTGGTCAGGATGCCTTTTTTTACCATTGTGATGACTGGTGCTCAGGATGACGGGGGTAACCTTGGGGGATTAGTGCAAAGACAACACCCAGATGTGACATGACACAATTATAATTTACATTTAAACATGCAACATATTGAAGGACACAGAGGTTATCACATGCAGAGAAGCCACAATGATGATGACAACCTGAACACAGAGACACAACACGCACAAAGAGAATCGTTTTATTTTTCTCTGCCAAACATTCGAGAGGAAGTCGTTTTATATCAGAACGTCTTTGGGGTTTAAAGGGACAGTGTTTGGCTTCAGTCTTCAGTATTATACCGTACATTCATTTTGCCTTTTCCGTGTCTAGTCGCAAGACTGACACAGAGACACATTTAGTCATTATAGCAGGGTTTCCCAAACTTTTCAGACCGGGACCCCAAAATAATGTGAGGAAAAGCCTCAGGACCCCTTGTCCCTCGAAAAAGTTACACAATACAAATGTGCACAGGGCAAAAAGAAGCCTATTGTTTATAAATGCTTTTGGGGTGCTTTTATTTGCATGGCTTGATTTAAAATATATAATGTGGCGTTAACTTGCTATAGATCTCTTTCCACACAGCCACAGAAACACAAGAACACTTATCACTGCAGCTCCCCTCCACCACCCAGCTAGATGTTTACTAGGGCCACTCCATTGTAAGAGCTAAATAATTTAACGTTAAGGCTTAGCCAGAGATGTTGCCTCTACCGACTCAGTCTTCCAAAATCACTCTGCAATTTATTACGTCTAGATAATGAAATGCTTGTCTGTGTTTAAAGCCCGATCAATAACTATTTATGCGTACAGTGACACAGTATATCAGCCCCCGGGCAGGCCGCCAGCAGGTGCAGAATAACTCCGGTAGTCAGCACTTTGATTCACACACAAACTGGAGGTGACAGAGATTACGTGCCTTTACCATGTTGTAGTAGTGCAGCAAAAAAGGGTGGAGCCATAAGGGTGCAGCAGATAGTGGATTTGAAATGCAGCAGTGCAGAGTCAGGGGAAGGACATTGGAATAATACATCAGGATTTTGTGCACTATCAGTAACAGATTGTCAACAGGGGGACGGTGAAATCAAAACATTATACTGGTCACAATAAGTTGAGGGTGAAATTAATGAATTTTCCAAAGATGCAATATATTTACTATAACCCAGTCCCAGATACCCGACTTTCAGGATATCACTCTGATATGAGCATTTACCATTTTACACAAATTTCACCCAAAAGTCAAATATAACTTTATGTGACTATGATCTTTCTTCCACCACAGACTTGACCAATTTGAGCCCTGTCAATTCAAAATGTTCAATTAAATTTTCCTTTTTTAGCCCTATATCACAGCATAATGCCCTCAGAGAATTGCCCCCTTGTCAGTCTCACTCAAATCCTTAACTGCTTCTAACACATGGAGTTGAATGTACACGTCCTGCCTTTAAGGTCTACTGTATATGCACCCACTAACAGGAGCCATGATGAAGAGATAATCTGTGTTTGCTTGTCATCTGTCTAAATGTGTAGGTAGCTCTGAGACATCATAATAAAATGCTCATAACTCACCACTGATTGATGTTTGAGATCATGTAATGTATCTAATTTGACAGTGAACAAGGAGGTAATCAACCAAAACCTGCCTGTCGACACTGATTTGTTTTCTTTGTCAACCCTGTGACACCCTGACCTGAGTTAATGTTATTATGTGCCTTCAGACTCAGTGCTTGTATATGGCAGTGCCTTTGATTAAACAATGACATTTCATTTTGTCAGACTGGCTTCATGTGTGTTTTATTCTCAAAACCCGTCCACCTTTATTTCAGACCAATTGCTTTGTTAACTCGAGCCTTCTTCTTTCATGGACTGACAGGCTTGGGAATTCACAGTGTCATGAAGTGTTCTTACACTGCCCTAGCATCCTGAGTTATTTCTTGTGATTGCTCAGCACTCACCCATAATAATAATAAATAATAATACATCAATTTTATATAGCGCTTTTCACAACTACTCAAAGACGCCATGACTAGCTGGTTTTAAAAGCTTATCGAAGGCCATTGCTAAACATAATGCCATTTCTTATACATCAAGGTTGAAATTGATAAATATCACAGTTTCAAAATGCACAAGGAGAAGAGGTGCTGACCCAATCACCCACTCACAACTAAAGACACTATCACCTTCAATGGTTAAATACCGCAATGACGAGCTATAAAAACATGCACCGACCAAGACTGTAAATTACACCTACTACTTTATGTTACAAAATATGCCCACACTTTCACTATGTTGTATACATGTATGTATTGCTTTACATATGTCAGTATCATAGAACTGCCGATCACTGTATTCTATGTAAACCATAGACATACAATAGTTCTGTGAAAATCCCAGTAGATCATCACTTTCAGAAATAGAACAGTCCACACCTTTTTTCTTAATTGTGATACTTGGTTTGAGTTATTCAAACTCACATGCAGGTCTAGGTCTACCTAATAGAGTGGCTAGTGGCTGTTGTGGGTGTTTTCACCACTGCATGACCTTGAGTGTGAAATCTGCTACTGTCAATTCTGTATGTTAGGGATTTGTCAATAAACCTGCAAGAGAAAACAAAAGTACATTGCACAATAGAAAAGCAATAGACTATTGACGACGGTGCAGCAAATTGCCCCAAACGTCAGAGTAGAGCTGTAAATGCAGAATCTGTCTCTGCCATCATGACCGTTACAAAGTGATAATCAATGTGCATGCACCACACCAGCACCTTCTGTCCTGCATCTAAGGAAAGAAAAATGGTTGATACTTTGCACCCCCCAACCTCCTTAAGCTGGCCTCTGCACACTCGCAGTTTGAAAACTATATATTGCAAGGGAGTGAGGTCTGTGTCAATATGGCCGCCTCTGGAGGCAGGTCATCTTTATTCTTGTGGCTTTCGGTGGGGGAGGGCGGTGGCCTACGATTCCCTTTGTCCAGCCCTTACATTCAGTTAAATTTGATTTGTATAGCCCTATATCACAATAACTTTGACTCATGCTGCATTCACATCGGACGCAAGCAGAGCGAATGGCGCAAGTGATTCCTGTGTAAAGTCTATGTAAAGGCGTGTTGATGTGCGTCTGGAGGTCCCATAGGGCAGGCGTTTCTGATAATAAGCGAGAGGTGAAAACGGCGAACGATGCAAAAACACGAGGCTTCGCCCGAGTTGGAGAATCTGAACTTTTGGCGTCTGTTGCGTTAACCAATCAGGAGCCTGCTTTGTGGTGACGCAACATGGTGATGACGTAACAGAGAGGAGGAGATCAGAAGATGAATCGTCTCACATCGACCTTGCACAGTTTCACACCTGTTCAGGTAATTACCAGTCAATTACGATGTGGCCTAATTATAGCTAAGACTGTAATGTGAGCACAACACAATAATTTAATATCCTCAATAACATCTTTGTAAATGGGGGGATAATTCAAAACTTTACAGCCTTACAACATGGCTTCAAATCTGTGCTCAGACTCCCAACAGTATTTTGCAGACAAGCTGTGATGAATTCATTTAAATATTTTATCACCACAGAACAAAAAAAGCAGGTCCTAATATGCTCATATTTCATGGGATCTTTTAAAAGAAAGAGCTATGGGCGATATCTGAGGCATTAACGTCAGAGGGGGGTAAGAGAATAATTTAATAGGTCTATAATAATATCTTTAAACAGGGGTCTTCACTTTCTATTCAGACATGTTATGCTTTGAGATCCCCAAGATGTTGTTCCCCTGTTCTGTGTGTGTCAAGCTGGACATAAAGGCTTGGTTGCAATGTAACAAGTCCTAGTCCTATAGTCCTGGTTTGTACCTGGTGGTTTAAGTCCTGGTTTAGTCCTATAGTCCTGGTTTGTACCTGGTGGTTTAAGTCCTGGTTTAGTCCTATAGTCCTGGTTTGTACCTGGTAGTTTAAGTCTTGGTTTAGTCCTATATTTCCTGGTTTGTACCTGGTGGTTTAAGTCCTGGTTTAGTCCTATAGTCCTGGTTTGTACCTGGTGGTTTGAATACTGGTTTAGTCCTGAAATAATTAAATCCTGGTTTCTGTTCCGATTTGGTCCTTGTTTAACCATGGTCTACACCTGGTTTACCTATAGGACCAGGCTTATTATTAGGGGATTAGGAACATCATGGGGAGTGGAACCACTGTCTGATGCAAGACAGTTACACTGTTTTGGATCAGGCCACAGCTGTAGGCCCCTCACAGCTAGGAAAGCAACTGTATGATTCAATGACCAATAAAAAGGATATTTCTGACAGTACCGGTGTTTTAATAAGATCACTTTTACTGTAAACACTGAAGGTCACTACTTCAGTACTGGTTTGAATCTCACTTGTTTGTAGGAGTGATAGTGAAGAATAGTGACAGGAGGTTAGTACAGAACAAGGTTGTTTTAAGGACACTTCCCCAAAGGTTCTTGTGCTGCTGCTGTGAGACCTCGTCTGAAATAATGAGTCCCTAAAGATCAGGGATTTAACGCCAAGACAACCACAGATCTCAGCAGCAACTGTGCTCCTGATTATTAATGTCATTTAACTTTGAATACTAATTCTGCTATTTCTTAATCCAACAGGCTGTCTCTGTGCCTGCCCCAAGCCTGAAAAAAATAAATCAAAGGAAGAGAATGTGTACCTATATGTTAAATCATGATTGAATGTTGTGGTGACCCAGGGGAAAAAAAACAGCATTTGAGCTGTGTGTCTGTATTCCCTCAAAATACAATACTCATAAAACCTTCAACAAAAATGTATTGAATTCATTTTATCATTCTGTTCATTTTCATGTGCGTACATATATTGCATTTTACTACTGGTATTTTCATTTGCCATGTAATTATTTCATTCATTCTTGTGGTTTCATTAGATCTGTACAAAGCCACACCCTCGTCGTTTTGATTTGTGACAGATGGGATGTATGTCTCTTTTTCTCCCTCCCGTCTGCAGCAGCTCTAGTCTAGTTGCTGCCTGTGTCTTGTCTGGGGGTTATTATTAGCACTGAGCAAAAAATAGTAATGGCTTGGTTAAGATTACGTCATGGCCAGGGCCTACCTCGAAATGATTCAGCACTTTCACCACCAGTCAAAGCAGTCTGGAGCCATTTTTTGTTTGACAGACTAAATGAAAAGCTCAAATTCAATTTCGCTTTACTGTTTACTGTAGCCGGTATTTCAGTTAAGTGCTCAGTCTGAATGAAATGCTTTGAAAGTGGTAATTTCCCGAGGCGGCTGCAACTCAGCGGGAAGCTAGCAACAGAACCGACGGCAACGACAACAGTGGCAAGATTTAACACTTTAATTACAAGAACAAAGACTGAGATAGTATGTTTGATTGTCACTTATTTGAATGCATTTGAAGTGGTTCTTTTAGGTTAGTTGGGGAAAAACAGTCACATAATGGTGGTGGTAAGCTCTGTAGCCACAGTTGCCCTGGGGCAGACTGACATAGACATGGTAGCCATACGGCGACCACGACTTCTTTGACCACCACCAAATAGAGAACGACACACTCGTACATAGGCAAGATGATGAAGTGTCTTGCCCAAGGACACAATGGAGATCAACCCACCAACCTTTAGTGTGTTACCTGCTCTACATTTATCTATAAAAATGCATTCAATATACCTAATTTGCAACATAAGGGTATTAACAGTGGTGGCTTCATGGGTTTGACTATGTCCTGCTCTTGGTCTCACAGTACAAGACCATATTTTTTCTTGACTCCATCCAGAAAACGGGGCTTAGATCCTCAGATCCTGACAAATGGGTAAGATTTACAGCCTGCCTCCCATCTCTGGTAACATCACAACTCCACACAAACACTTATCACCCCAGAGAGCTTTACGCGTTCTCCCAATACAGTCTCCCCTCTTCTTCAACACAGAAAAATGTAGTAGAGAAGAAGATATAGACAGTGTGTGTGAAACTGGCTAACCCAAACTCGGCGAGATTGAAATTTATTATAACCTATACTGAGAGGAACCCGGAACAAAAGCACAAAAAACATGAATAAAAAGCATTTTCACATTCATTCACGATTTTAGATTCACCAATTCTCCCACACATGAGCATGAAACTTGGCGTACCCACAGAGAACCCACGGTAATACCAGGAGGACATGCAGACTCCACCCAGAGATACTGTAGCCATGCCATTTTTCTTTAGATTCTCAAACTTAAATATTTAGATATAAGTCTATATATAATAGACTTAGCTATAAATAAAGGCAGATGTATTTGTGTCCCATGAACTGACTGTTTGGGAGTGTGTGGTGGAAATGATATGACTGTTGGATTTTGTGGATTACTATTAGCAAGTGTTTATTTTCTATACTATTTCTTGTAAGCAATTATTTGACATACTTAAAAATACTATATATAAAATACTATATAAAACACTATAGAATCTTTTGACATCGAAGCCCGACTTGATGCATCCCACCACACCTTGTTCTCAGCAGCATTGCAGAGACATAAATCTTTGAACAACTGCAACCTGCACCACATATGCGCACTTCCACGGGGCCAATGTCGTCCTTCCAGTTGGTGGGCCGCAAGAGACGAGATAATCACCCACACTTCACAAATCCCAAGGCCTTTAGGTCTGGGGCACAGGCGATGGGGGCACAGGGGTCAGTATACAGTACAGCCAAATGTAATCCATCATAGTATCTCTGCTCCATCCTGGATTGGTGGTGAAGAAATATTTCTGCTACAACAGGTCAAGGTGACATTGACATTGACTGAAGTCTTCTGCTTGAGGTATAGGTTTCGAAATGATAACTAATGTTACACAAAACTGCTACTGTTTGTAAAACTAAACAATAACAAAAATACTTAGAGTCATTCATGTATGTAATTTGAATGCTATATGTAACTGTTACAGTATATATATATATTTTTTATTGAAAATGAGAACCAAATCTCAAGGTATTATAGTAGCATATAACAGTTGTGACCATACCTTAAATCATGAAATAGAAAATGTTAAGGATTATAGACTAAATTAAATCATTTTTATTTAGACTAAATAATTAGAAGTATATAGCCAATAATGTATTTAAACAAATACATGTAAGAAAAAAGGCTCAATCCTGAGATATTACCATGGATTACATATAGCAGATGTGAATTCTAACTGAAGTCACAAATTAGAAATGGTTAATAAACTGGCATAATATTTTGGAGGGTAAATAAATACAAACAGTCATTCTCAGACATTGTCAAATGTTTATTGATATGGTGTACAGTAATAGTCTAGTTACAGTAAAGAGAATAGCACGAACAACTACATTCAATCCCTACGCATCTTTTGTCATGGCAGCAGCATAAACACTAAACTCAAAGATGAGAAAACTAAATTATACACATCACATGTCTGGCCTGAAAAGAAGCTGCTGGTGTTTTAAGGCACTAGACTATTTGATGCATGGCTACTCATGATGATAACATGTATTAAGCTTGCGTGTGCGTGTGCATTTGAAGAAGTTGGCAGTGCTGTAGTAGTAACATGTTATATCTGTTGGAATATAGGCTTGATGTAACCCACTGTATTAACTTTCATTCACCCAACATTAAGATGACACAGTCTTGAAACTGTGAGATGACATACAGTCAGTAGTTTTCATTGGCAGTGTGTGTGTGTGTGCAGCTCATCAGGGCAAGCAGCTATAGAAGATACAGTGATTGAGCCCAAAGTGCACAAGCAAGCAGTATTTCTAGGGGTGAGGTCACACTACAACAGGCATTGTATCCAGTCATGACAATGTTAGGAGGTCACGCAGTTTCAAACACATCAAGGTGGACTTTGGCTGCATTTTGAGTTTGAGTAATGTCATCTGCCATTAAGTTTCATCTGAATGTTCACTGTGGTGTATTGGAAATGTTTTGAGTTCATCTCATTTGGCACTCATGCAGCTGTGCATTTTCTATCTTTATATATTGCTAACATGATAGCACTATTCATTTTAGTGCCTGAATGGCCTTCTTCACTGAAGCATATTTAACTCTCTCATTTGCTCACATCTTTTCTTGTGCCATGTTGGTGCTGTGTATTGCCAATGTTAGCATGATGTCATTTTGCATTGATGGATGAGCTGGTGGATTTCATGCAGGAATGACAACTACATACAACATGCATATTGGTTTAGTTTCTAAGATTGCTCCGAGTTTGAATTGTTTGAATGTAGTTAATAAATCTGATCGTGAGACAAGTAAAGGGGTTGGTTAATGGGGTTGGTCTGAACCGGTAACTTGTGCAACATTGACTTGTGGTTACATGGGCAGTTGTCATGAGCAGTTGGAAGAGGAGTTTGTTTTCTACCTTTTACTATGTGCTTTATCATTAAAAGTTATGTAGTAAAAATGTTATTGTTGCTTTTCAGTCACAGATATTTCTTGAGGAATGTGTTGAGAGTAACTCACAGCTTGTGCCGTTATGACCGTCTGTGCTCCGGTATAGTATTGTAACAAAGTGGTGCTGAAAGTCCTGACAATAAGTGCCCTTTACGCTCTAGTCTGATGCTGTCTGTCAAAAAGAGATTGACAGAAAAATGCACTGTGGTTTTAGTGATTGTTATTGTGATGTGTATTGGTTTAATGTTTAGGGTAACACGTGTGTGGGGCAAACAGGTAAAGGGACCATACTCTCTCTAATCTCTAGTGCTGTCAGTGTAAATGCTCCAGTCTGATGTATAGGTGTAGATGTTTAAGGATATAGGGGCAATTCATTCGCTAAACAACAGAACTACATGAAGCACCTAGTTTTTCTGATTGGTTGGAATGCCGCTGTCTTCCTGCTTCTCCGTCTTCTTAGTGGTGACGACTGTCTCCTCAAACACGTCACGCTGGGAAACCCGGGCTGCAGACTTCTGGGGCGGTTGCTCATCTTTGCTCTCTTTCTTGGAGGCTTTACTAGAGCTTGTGTAAATATGGGACTGGAATCCATAGCTCTGCATCCCACCGCTGGTGATGGATGGGGTGGAATAGCTGACCCCCGACCCAATGCGGGTCTCCTCTCCCTCCAGCAGCTTCCTGTGCTCACAGAAATAACCACTAATCAGTTCAAATGTCTCACCACACGCTGAAGAGAACAGTATAACAGGATAACACCTACCTGTAGGCTGCAATTTCAATATCCAGTGCCATCTTCACATTCAGCAGTTCCTGGTATTCCCGCAGATGACGAGCCATCTCACTCTTAGTGGTCCTCAGCTCATTTTCAAGCTCAGCCATGTTTTCCTAATTAAAGTAAATGAAAAAAAAATATTGTGATCAACATCAAGAATTTTAACAAACAAAGCCCACACAAAACAGGAGTCTCTTTATCCAACATTAACAGGAAACGGTCCGGTATCCATTTTATTTACAACTAGTAAAATGTATAACTAACCCGTTGTTCTTATATTATAATGATGTAGTAATTCATAATAAGCAGTTAGAAGATTTTTTTTATGTTTGTAGAAGGTGGGCGTTGTCTCGGGAGAGGGAGCTTCAGCACCGCGGACAGCGCCTCTTCTAGTAAAACACTGCTCTATACTTTTTATATATTTACCTGGTATCCGGATATCTCCATCGAGTGCCTGTCCTCCATCTCACGGAGCTGCTTCTCCAGAGAATCGTTGGTGCCCCTCAGACCTTCGATCTCAATAGTCTTGGACTGCAGCTGTCTGCGGAACTCGTTCAGTTCCTCCCTGCTCGCGCGGATGGCCTCGTTGCTCCGGGTTGCCTGGTCAGACAGATCTGCAAACTTAGACTTGTACCATTCCTCAGCGGACTGCAGGTTCTTGGAGGCCATAGACTCATACTGGCCACGTATCTCTTTGAGAGCCGAAGTCAGGTCTGGCTTGGCCACCTCCATCTCCACAGAGACCTGAGCGGCCTGGATCATGTCGCTCAGCTCGGCCACCTCCTCCTCGTGCACCTTTCTGAGGAAGTTGATCTCGTCCAGCAGGGACTCCACCTTCTTCTCCAGGTCCAGACGCACCATGGTGGCATCATCCACGTCTTTCTTAAAAGCCTTGAGGGCGGCCTCTGCGTCCTCGCGCGCACGGAACTCCTCTTCATACTTGCCCCGGACCTTGTGCAGGCCGTCCTCGATGTTGTCCCTGTCGATGAGCAGCTGGGACTTTTCTCCATTCAGCTCTTCGATTTGGGAGCGCAACTCACGGATCTCCTGTTGGTAGAGTTCGGCCAAGCGGGACGGATCACTCTGCCTCTGGCGCAGCGCCACCAGCTCAGTCTCCAAGACTTTGTTCTGCTGTTCCAAGTTACGCACTTTATCGATAAACATCGCAAAGCGGTCATTGAGACCCTGCATCTGCTCCTTCTCATTGGTGCGGATGATTTTAAACTCATTGTTGAGGACACTGCTCTGGTTCAGGTCGAAGGTCTCCAGGGGCATGGAGGAGTAGGAGCGACCCCCGGACTTTCTGTTGTAAGAGCCCAGGGATGAGGTGCTGGTCCGGGAGAGGGAGGAGGACCGGTAACCCCCGCGCGACGAAAAATTCATCGTAGTGCGCGATGGAGAAGAGGAATAGCGGGGAGACTCCCCAAAAATCTTCCGGTAGGAGGAGGAGGAAAACGCATCAGCTCCGTAACTCATCTTGGCTCTTCTGGAGCAGAGCAGTGGGCGCGTCCCCCTTTTATAGGGGGACAGCCAATCACTAATTAATGCATCCAGCTCCCCCAACCCTCCTCTGACCTGTGTGCGTCATGTCGCGTGGACAACCGTTTTTAAGCCAAAACTTTTGTGCCAAAATGTGTGGCATTAATGACTGTAGCTTTAGTCCGTGTGCGCATGTATCACCACTGTCATGTCTTCTCTCTTTCTGAGGCCTACATGGTTAGCCCAAAACAACTTAATCATCTTTGTTCAGACTTGCGATTCAAAGAGAGATTTTTTATGTGAATTATTATTAAGCCGAAAAGTATTTCACATGTATTCTTAATGTGGGTGTTTGACGTTAATCTGTAGCGTCACATGATCTTAGTCAAGACTTTGCTTCCCTCTGGTGTTCAACCGTAGCATGTACAGCTAGCGCCATTCCAGTGCGAAGAGACACCTGTGCAAATACAAATCAGAGATAAAAACCGATCAAACTGGTCCATGGGTATTTTTTAGTAAACACTGTATTTGTTTGTGATCTAACATGACACCGTGGAGCTCAGGACCAAAACTTAAAATTACATTTCAATATTGTTCTGTGGCATTTAGTGCAAACTGGGAGCCCTTTTCACATTTCGACATTCAATATTGACATGAAACACTTCTACATCTTCATTTAGACTATACTTGATGATCAGAAAATATATATGACCCAGTGTTATTCCTGTTAAGCTGAAACTGTTCTGTCAGTGTGGTTACAAACGTTAATGTTAATGTAGCTCAAGTAAAATGATTAGTATCTTTGAATGCCTGTTTCTGTTGGTTGCTATAGCTGTTAACTGAGAGTGTTCTTCCTCTAACTGTTACTGTAAGTTTTGCACTACAATAGAGTATTTTATCACATCCTGTTTGATAGTAAGTGTGACATAGATTATATCCAAACGAAAACGAGTGCTCAGTGCTCAGTCCACTGTGTAAAAGATCACGTATGAGCCAGTTTTACAACATTAAACAAAGAAATGTAAAATGTGGATAGTCTTGTTGACAGTCATACAATCATTTTGATTTTACCTGTTACAAGTCACATCTGCAAACAGTGTGTTGGGGGTGAAGGTCAGATGATTCTCTATTTGAACTTCGAAGCTTTCTGCAATCACATTCAAATCCATAAGGACAAAGGCCAATGTTTATCTGCTTCAAGACAAAGACTACCCCGTTCCACAGTCTGTTAGCTCAGTGTGCACTGTATGGGTTCAGTTGGGACATTGTCAGTTGACATTTGGACCGGCTTGTACTAAATTTATCAAGCTAGGCATAATTATAATATTACATGTCAATAGTTAACAAAGATGCAGTAAGCTGATGTATTTTACTTAAAGGGCCTATTGTATACAAACGTGTGCTTCCTGGTGTCTTCGGTGCAGTTGGGATATGCCCCCTGCCCCCCTCGGCCACTCTGCGAAAGCATTTTGGCTGCAGGGTTTCTCTATGCCTTGATATGATCAGCTGATAACGGTTGCGGTCCAGCCGGTGCGTCACGTGATCGTGATCCTGCCACGACAGCAGCTTGCCCCTCCTCCTGATGAGTGACAGGCGCAAGCCCCGCCCCCTGAATGTCTCAAAACAACAGCTGGGAGCAGAGAGGGAGAGGTAGCGGAGACCAGTCAGAGCAAGGGCTTTTCATCTGCGGCTCGGCCTTACTGTACACCCACTATTGCTTTGATTGCAGCTCACTGTAAAAATTATCATTTCTGCGACTTTTACGCGGCGTTACAGCGCATGCTCAGACCGACAAACGGGGCAGTGGTTTTAATAATCAGGAACTAAGAGGTAAGTAGAGTATTGCATTGACTGTACACTCCCGACAGTTTGGGGCTTTTGTTTTATCCAGAAAAGCCCCTCAACGCGTCAGAAATAACCGATTTATTCTTGTCCTTGTTGCCTGTTGGTGCTAGCAAAGCGAAACGGGGCAAGTTCTTGTTGCATGCTTTCAAGCTAAACGAGACCTGGCCCGAACAATAAGTGGGTAACGGCTTTTCTTCTCTGGTGCCCGCTAGCACATGCATTTGTATTCTAACTTGTCTCAAAATGTAGTCTGCGTTGAAAAGTAAGGTATCCAGGCAATATGCGAATTTGCGTCAGAATCTGCAACGTCGAAAGCACTGTTTCAAAGTCGCTGTCTTGTGGAACTGTCAAAAGCCAGCAGCAGAACAAAGACATAGTTGTTTGTGTCTTCTTTTGTGACCACGGGTACCTTCAGACCCCACTGGACACACACCTTCAGACCCCACTGGACACACTTCAAGAAACAAGTCCAATTGTTTCTGTTTTTAACAAAGCTAATTTAGCATTGTTGACATGTTAGCGTACTACAATTTGTGGCCCCACTGACGTTTGATTGCTGAGCTAAAGTCTTTTGCATTTGTGCTGGCATAGCGCAGCCTCCAGTGACAGTGGGAGAATGATAGTCAGCTGGAGGAAGCACACAACTTTGGCCATTACTAAACAAAGACGCTTGCACAGTCTAGACACTAGTGCATCTGAATCTAAGTGGACATAATGAATAGGCTATATTAATATATGTGTATAGTACATGCATTGCACAGTTATAACACTTTATAAGGACAGCAGCAGAAATAACCTAATGTTATTCCACCTGCCTAAAAGTAATGAAAATGCTGTTAAGTACATTTTGTCTTGCCTTTTTCTAGACATTAGTTATAAAGATGACGACTTCATGGAGTGACCGGCTGCAGAATTTTGCTGACCTGCCGGCCAACATGGATAGACTTGCAATGAAAAAGTACAGAAGGGAGGCCTACCATAGGTAAGAGATGTGTGGTTATTACATAATAACATAAGCTATAGGAATTGAAAGAGTCATCAAAGAGATACTATGGTATTCACCACATTTACCCAAAAGATATTATGGTATTCACCACATTTACCCAAAAGATACTATGGTATTCACCACATTTACCCAAAAGATACTTTGGCATTTGGTCGAAAAGAAATAAAAATGTATAGAATTTGACAAAGCTCAGGCCTTTCAGGACTTTCAGGAAGTATCTAAATACCTCGTTATGCTTGTGTTTTTCAAAATTGAACTAACCTTGTTTTGGAACTTACTGGGTGGGGCTGTGAGACCATTGTGACAGAGAAATATCTCTTGGTCTTTTGACCAAATGGCCCTCTGGTATTAGATAGCTCCTTAGGGCAGGGTTAAGATAACACATGAGATAAGAGCATTTTAACATTAAGTAGTGACATAATCGAGATAAAGTAATGTAATAAATACCCCTATTGATGCCCTCTGTGACAGAACACACTCTGTTATATATGAACACACTCTGTGACATATGAACACACTGTGTGACATATGAACACACTTTGTGACATATCAACACTCTGTGATATACTGTATGTTACACTGTTGAATGTTTAACTCAACCTTTGATCCTGATGGACTTTTAGAAAGCGCCACAGATCTTTAGAGCCTTTATGTAACAAGTACATGTAACATGCTATGCTAACAGGTTTTATCAAAGTGACACTTGTGTTAGCACTGCTTGTGCTGTTGTGACATAAGTCACCTTGTCAATGGCTCAGAGGGGCTCCAGTCCTAACAAACATATATTTACACATGGTCATATTTCCATCACTTTGAGGACATTATGCATTCACTGCATAGCCACACCATAACCACAGAGTAGGCTTAAATTTAACCCTAAACATACCCCCACCCTCCCACCGTCAGTCAGACCAGATAACAAAGATAGAGCAGGATTATCTTCACCTGACAAAGCATTTGTATCTGTTACTGTCTAATTTAATTTTAGCTTTAATTGAGATTTAAGTGACCTTTGTTTATCTTAGACAGGGTCTGTTTCTTCAAAGAGGAGCTCAGCTGAAACAATGCAGCTTATAGTGCGAGCCACATATCACATTGCAGAGGGCTGGCGACTGGACTAGACTAGATAAATGCTCTATTACTAGGACCTGATTCTCTGTCTGCAGAAGATTAGAGTAGTGGAAAAAATCTGTCAGATTATTGCACAGCTGTGCCCCAATAGAGAAGCTAGTTAAAGCCTTCTCTCATGCAGCAGAGCCTGTGTGGGCTATTTGAGTGTAGTCAGCAGGGCCAAAGTTGAGCATGATTCTGGACCTTGAGAACCCCACCTATTGTAAAAACATGTGAGCTTAGGACAGGCTTGAGCTAACCCTGACCCTCATCATTCATGCCATATAGTACAGTACTGTTCATAGGTCAGCAAGAGGTCAAATGTGAGAGAAATACAAGAAAATTATGGCTGAATATATACTGATGAATAAAACTGAAACAGCACCTCTGTGGCAGAACTAGTTGAATTCATTTTTGACTGAGCTTCAGTGAAAAGCAACAGACAACAGCTACTTAATACTTTTACAGTGCTGAATCTGAGTCCTAACAAAGACTTGGTTAATTTTGACAGAGATTCAACATACAATACACACTTGATTTAATTACATTAGGTGTGTTGCGGTAGATATGGCTGTTGCTTGGCGCTGGTGTTGCCTGATTCTACCTGACGTGTGATGGTTCTGGATGTCTTTGAGGTCGCACAAACATCCCACTTCACAACAACAACAACAACATTGACTCACGGCACACAACAGAGAATGACACGGAAAGGTCACAATCATTTTTGCAACAAGTCAAAAAAATTGTGAATGGCAAGAAAGCAGAGCGAGAGAGAGAGAGAGAGAGAGAGAGAGTGTGTGTGTGTGGGTATTGTTTGTACTCCACGCTGCTCTAACGGGTCGGACCCACAGGGGAGTCAAAGTCAGGTTCAGTATTGTGCAGAATGCATCGTCAGTTCTTCGCTGGGCAAAGATCTAAATGGGAGCTTGTTCACTATGGATCTGCAGCAAGGTATTTCAAAAATATCGTAGCGGTGCCATGATGCTAATGATACGTTTTTCTTGTATACTTGTTTGAAGATGCTCTGACCTTGTTTTACACATTGCTTCTTGTAGATCTGTAACATTTTGGCTAGACATAGATAGATTTGGCCAGGTTTAACTTTCAATGACCTGATTTATTCTACCATATGTTAATATTGACTTCTGTGGCAATACTCAAGATTATATTTGTTCTTTATTGTTTGGTTTGTGAAATTTTATGATTGGTCAAAGAGCTACGTGCCAGTGTGGTCACCAGTATGTGACCATCTTCACAATGAAGCTTTCGTCAGTCGGGATATGTCAACATCCCAATCAGACTCAACATTATCTATTAGTTCAGTCAATGTGGACATAGTGTATTCATGTGGCAGACAGGTAGAGCCGAATTACTCACTCAAAGCTAATTACGCCACATCTGATTTTGTTTTGATATTTTGGTTAAACCTGTCCCTCAACATGGTTCTTTACAGTAATTAGTAGTATTTCATTTTAGAGCTGTTTGGGAACTTCTACAGTAAATAAAGGATTTGTTGATTAGTGTGTATTTCTGGCTTTGCTGTCGTCATGAAACTGCTTAGTGACTGTCACATACCAAATACTTTATATAATGTTTACAACGTGGTGATGTAGCGGTATAGAATGGCTGATATATAAGTGTGTTATTTACAGCCTCAGTATTATATCTCTATAACCCCTACCTACATGATGTTCTTAAGAACTGCATATCGGCTTAACCACAATTTGTGTGTTTCTGGTGTTTGTCCACAGAGTGTTTGTCAACAGGAGTTTGGCAATGGAGAAGATTAAGTGCTTCGGATTTGATATGGATTACACTTTAGCAGGTAAGTCTGTGGGCTGTTTTATTGCATTGCAGCTGCTTAGGTTCTCGGTATCTCTGACTGGACTCCATCAATTATGAAGTCAGAATAACTATCAGTGGTGGATGGTAACATTATATTTTATCATTAGGGCTGGGTACCTTTCAGATATCTTTGATACCAGTACTTCAATCGATACCTGGTTTTTCAATACAGGTACCTTTTATTAACCCTAAAACAGAATAGTCATCTATATGTTATTTATTCTCATATATCCAAAGGAACAGTATTATTTTATTTACCTAAATTATTGGGGACATGGCTTGAAACATGGTATGAATCTTTTTTAATAAAATTAGAGTTATTTGGTACCCAGGTCTATTTATAACTAGGCCTGTGCTGTCATCCCCGACAGCAAGGTGTTTATCGGCGAAAACGGCCCCTTACGTCTGCCCCGTACGGCTGCCCTGTACGTCGCCCCGTACGTCTTCTCCGTACGTCTGCCCCGTACATCTGCCCCGTACGTCTGCTACAACTGTTACCAACGGGCACCTTAATCACTTTTTTGATTTGTCTGGATGTTTGTGAAGAATGTTTTTGCCAAATTTAGAAA
>JAVQKC010045706.1:0-11317 GCA_036025475.1 Philypnodon macrostomus
CTCTCTCACAGTGGACATGCACCTACGATGAAAATTTCAGACCCCTTCATGACTTCTAAGTGGGAGAAATAGCAAAATAGCAAGGTGTTCAAATACTTGTTTTCTTCACTGTAGTTCTGGATCAGCATCTGTCTAGTTCTCGCTCTTGCTGGTGGTACTCAAGTCCTTAGCTAGTTTTGTTCCAGTATTAGTTCTGCTCTTTAAACCTGGTTTAGTGTTGGTTTAGTCCTGGTTTAATCTCAATTAGTCTATAATACAATGGTACTTATATAGCCAAATATTTCTGGTCAGGTACATGGTGTCAACATTTCAAAACCACTGATCAGTATCTCTTAAACCAGGGGTGTCCAAACATTGTCAAAAAGGCCATTCTCTGAGGTGACCGACTTTGCTTCACCAAAAGTCCTCTTCGGTTGTATCTGTTTTCTGGACACATATGTTTTTTTTATTTATTATCCCTCTATATAATGACCACAGAGAAAAGTGGAAGGATATCTTGTTACACGTTGAATACTGTCTTTTGGTTGGATTATGTAAAGTCACAGGCAGTAAAAATGACTTTTTGGGCCAATTGAGAGGTGAGCTTGAGGGCCACAAAACATTACTCTGCGGGCCACATTTGTCCCCCGGGCCATAGTTTAGACACCCATGTCTTAAACTGTGTGTTTCATTTAGATTTTCAGAAATTCAGGCTGTCTGCTGTGCCATCATTAGATTTGTGATCACTGTTGGCAGACTCGGGGTAGAGCGATTCCCTCTGAACGGTTTATGTTTTGAGGAGAATTTTGTGACTCACAGGGGCCAGATAGTTGCACTGTTATTGTCTGGGTTTTGTCTTGTCTGGTTAGCTACATAAATGACTAGTCTGCAGCATAAATACATGTTGCTATTGAACAGACATACAACCCACAAAGAAACAAAACATTGCCCATTTTAGAACAGTTGTTGCCATTGGTCCCATGGGATTTATATTGAGTGAAAAGAGAACTTTGCAAAGTCTGTGAGAACAAGCAAGGTTTGTTAGCTATGAAATGAAAAGAGCTTTTTGCTTTTGCATTGTATAATACACCAGTCAGACTTACATACAGTGCATCACCTGTTCACCACTGCACATAGATATCAAGCCATTCATTTAGCAGAGGTGGGTCATACTCAGTTGCCTTTACTTGAGTACCTTTTTAAATAAATTGTACTCCATACAGTAGCTTTACTGCACAATACTTTAATAATATTTTGAAGTAACTGTACTCTTACTTGAGTCAAATCTTGTAAATTTAGAAAGAGTAAGAGTACTTTTACCACCTCTGTGTGTCATGTAAAAACAGCTTTATGTGAATAATGTAATGATGTGAAATTTTGTTCCTTGTGCCTTAATTTTTGAAAATATTATTTACGTTCTTTTGAAAACATCAAAATCAGTTTATCTTTTTGCCCGATTACCACAAAATTAAACATAATCTGACATTACACTTATAGTAACAGTTACTCAGGACTTGAGTAGTATTTTTTCATCAGTACTCTTACTTTTACCTGAGTAACATTATTTTGAAGTAACGGTACTCTTACTTGAGTAAAATTATTGGCTACTCTACCCCCTCTACTTTGGAGTAGTTGTTTTTTGGATATATAAGATATTGTAATGTATATTAGTCACATGATTAAAATGAAGGAGTGGCTGAAGCTCATATTTTAGTTATAATATCCATTCCAGTTTGTTTACTTGGCAATATTTACACGATTATACACAGTAGATTGGTGCTTTTTAGTCTGTGTGACTTAACAACAGTTTCTTGTACCAATATCCTGTGAGATTATCTTGAAGTCTTTATGAGACATGTATTAACAGTTATAGATTGCTTAAAAATACATTAGTAAGCCATTGTACATACCTATTAACACTTACAACTTAACACTTAACAAAGAAGTTTAGTTTTGTTAATGGTTTATCAGCATTTGTACAAAATGTATCTATAACTGTTAATAAATGTCTTATAAAGGCTTAGATACATATATCAATGCTTATTAATGTGCCTTATTTTAAAGCATTACCAATCAAATTAAATTAAATTGTGTACGACCATCTTCTTCTAACAGCTCAGAATGCAGGGTCTTGCAGTTTGTTTATCCATAAATGATTGTTGAACATTAGAACAGACTCCACACGGACAACACTGTGCTGCTGTTGCCTGTTTTCACTTGTAATAATTGATAATAACCCATTGTTTGTGTGATTCATTCTCAGGGAAACAATTAGTGACAGAAGAACAGTGTAATTAGTCCACAGAGAGCGCCCTCTGCAAATGGAAGTCTAAAGTTCTTCATTCACAATGTCCTGCTCGGCATGTTCTCCCCATTTATACATACATATTGTGGGTTCTCTCTGTGTACTTCTTCCCACAGTTTAAAGACTGAAATGCATATGTTAGGAGGATTGGTGAATCTAAACTGCCTTTACCAAATGAATGTGAGTGTGAATGTCTCTGTGTCAGCCCTGCGACCATTGTAAAGGGTGTGCCCCATCTAAGACACATAGTTGCTGGTATAAGCTCCACAACCCCTAGTAGAAAAACGTGGAAGATGAATGCAAATGCATGGCAGTGCAGGTTGTTCTCTAAAATGAAGGTTGGCAGTTCAATCCCTGCTCCAGGGCATATTGCTGTTGTGTCCTTGAGCAAGACACCTCAAGTTTGCCACAGTCCCAGCTAATGTACCTTCAGTGAAAGCTAAGATGAGCAACTTTTGTTTTTTGCTGTTTTCTCTGCATCTTATTAGAGACTTGGGTGAAAGTTCTAATATGTTGTAATATTACTATGACTATGGCGGCATTGTAGTTCAGATAGTGAAGTTTTGAGTGGACATAGTTCCTTACCATCGATGAGGTTGTAGAGCTGGGAGTCCCCCGTGGTGATGGCTGTTTCACTCCGCCTTGAGCCCTTCTTGTAGCGGATCTTATAACCTATGATGTCTCCATTCTGAGAGAGGAGAGGAGGGGGCTGCCACCGCAACATGATGCTCTAAGGGGGCATAATGAAGAAAACATACTGAGATAGATCTAAAGATTGACTAAACCAGGACTAAACCTAGAAAACCAAACTGTTAAAAAATTAGACAGTAAACTATCTGACACTGTTCTATGATGCAAAATAAATTCTGTCATTTATTATTTGACTTTAGTCCCTCCCCTTGCCTCTACAGCAACATCAAATCAGACTTTGTGGGATACCACTTTGACCAATAGTAATCAAGTTTTACTTGAAGGTGTTACAGATAGATTTGAACCCTGGCCCCAACCTGGGCAGAGGCTTGCAGCAACAACAAATGTAGTAAAAAAATGAGTGTGAACGTCTGTGTAAGTAACTATAATCTTTTTATTTATTATTTTTGACCATATTGTTCCCCCATACCTTGGGCTCTGTACAGTTTTGACAGTGGGGAGAAACAGACTCCTTATTGTAGCTGGGGTTGGGCTGTGTACATGTTAAATGAATGCGAGTGTATCTAGCCCGTATGTTTTTAGGTTAGACCCCACTGAGACCTGAATTAAGATGAATGTTGGGTTGATGCTGGCGGGCCCATGCAGAGACTTGTGGGAGTTTGCTGCATTTAATATGTTTAAAGAGGTATGTGGGGGGGTATGGGCGCAGCATGGGACAATAGTTAATTAGGACTTCCCACAGCCACACATGCACCCCTCCGCTTGGGGAATAACACGAATTAAATCTATGTTAAGTGACGGCAATTATTTCCATTTTTCTTCATTAGACAAGCAGACGCAGGAGACGCATGCTGTGTTCTTTTTGAGTTTTCTACCTAATCGTAAAATGCAGTTAAATTGACTTTGGGGAAAACTATGAGGGAAGTGCTGATGCTCAAATTCTGGCAGTGGTATTTTTGACGCATAAGGAACAAATGACCAGATAAGACACTCACTCACAGGAATTGAACCCAGGACCTTCTTTCTGTGAAGGCTAACTAATGCTAACCGTTTTGCCTCAATAATATAAAGAGAATTCGGGAAATAAAGGAGTGTACCATTGTTCCCACGACCCATTGCTCCCACATTTGTAAATATAGGTCCAATGTTCCCGAACATCTTTTAAAAAGAAATTTCAATCCATTGTTGCCACTGCCATTGATATATTCACATTTCTAACATTTAACTGGGAAAGAATCTACTTTTTGAAAGAAATGTGGAAGCTATGGCCTGTGGGAACAATGGGCTGAACCCTCACAAAACTACTGTCTGCTAATATATATAAAATAGCTCATCAGTACAGTTAAGTTTTGTCTTGAGTGTAATGATTTTTTAGCACCCTTAAAGGCCTGACACAACCGTTTTCAGCATGCTATCATTGTGCTGCCAACCAACACATTGAAACTGATAATTTCATCAAATTAATTTCTTCACTATAACAGTTTATTACTCTAGCATCAAAATTGCCCTAGTTTAAGGGAGTGAGAGGTTGTCTGTCTGAGTATGTCTCTGTGTCAGCCCTGTGACTAACTGGGCATTATCCAGGGTGTGCCTAAGGCCCATAGCAACTATAGGCAAGGGTCCAGTCAAAAAAGGGGCATTCAGATTCATGTCGATTTGAACATTAGCTACACACATTTACCCTAGCAGCGTGTGTGGCCATGCCTGCTCAAGCTGCCACTCGGTGATAGAATTGTTGGATGTGTTTCTTCTCTTCGTCTCCATGGACCAAAGCAAAGACGGGATATTTCTGTAGTCTCAGGAAGTTCAGTGTTTTTTTTATTTTTTATTTTATTATTTTTGCAAATGCAGTTTCACATGACATGGCAAGCAAAGAAACACTAAAAAGGCCAAACGTTTAGACCTGGTTTAGACGGGACTAAGACCTAGTTCAGTTTTGTATCTTATTTAACTCAAGTTGGATCTGATTTAGACTTGGGATATTCCTGTTTTAAACTCGAATCAGACCTGATTTGTGAATGGTTTACTCCTGGTTTGTTCCAGATTTAGCCCCAGTTTAGTCTTGTTTTTGACCTGCTTTAGATTTAATTTGGACCTGGTTTAGACCTTGGTTTTAACTAGTTCAGTCCCTGTTTAGAATTGGTTTAGTTTAATTTATTTCATAATTGAACGTTTTTTAATTGATTTCTTTTTAAAATAGGGACAGTACACATTAATGAACATATACAGGATATGTAAATATGTCAGATTCTAGTCAGACACTAGAATTTCTGTCTGTTGTCCCTAGACACAGCAGCAACATACCACAGGAAAAGCTATTTTTTCCCACAGACCAGACTAAAAGACCAGCTGAAACTACATGGGTGTGCTCAGGGCATGTATACAGATTACTCATATCTCAGAAAAGTGCAATAGTGTACTGCACATAGCCCGGTTTGATTTTAGTTCAATAAAATGCTACAATACAGACTTTGTCAGCGATGGCGTAAAAACCTTTTGAAGAACTATCCTACACAGCTTGATCTAATAAAGGACTACAGTCTATTCAGCTGTTGTAACGGCTTTTTTTAACAAAGAAACTTGAAAGTGCGGTTCCCCGGGCTCCAGCAAATTTCATTCAGAATTCACCGATGAAGAAAGAGAAATTCAATCGAGATAAAAGCTGTGAAAATCTCAAACATTTATATCTACAGGGAGCTGCAATGTGGAGTACAGTCCTCATAAAGTTAGTGAAAAGATGGGTTTAAAATAAGCTAAGTAAAGTCTGCAATTGTAAAAATGGTAACATAATAACACAGGGTAATATGAATCCCACCGGACCACATACTGTCGTCGTGTCCCTGGGCAACACAACATATAGCAGTTTTTGTCAGGAAGGGAATCTGATTTAAACTAGGCCTGTGCTGTCGTCCCCGACAGCAAGGTGTATATCGGCGAAATGGCCCCATACTTCTGCTACAACTGGCACCAACAGGCACCTTAATCAGACATGTGTGATTTCTAAGGGTTTTAATATTGTTAACGAGCAATTAAGCAATTAATACCATGACAAACATGGGAAGGGTCTATTTGACTTTTTTGATTTGTCTGGATGTTTGTGAAGAATTGTTTTTGCCAAATTTTGTAAAATTCCCTAAAACTACATTCTTCTTTCAGTCTATAGGGGGCGCTATAGAGGTAACTGCCATCATATTAGTCAGATGAAGATGCAGAACTGGATTTAGTTTGGTACATCTTCGATTAATGACAATTAAGTAATTCCCTAATTAATGTTTTGATGCACTTTTATTGAGCCAATAATCCAGCTGAACATAAATGAAATCTCATGAATGTTGTCACAGTGATCCGGGCTAGTGTATACTTAATGTACATAGGCACATTACAGAGGTCAAATAAAGAATGTCTCTATAGTGCCCCCATGTTTATGACCCCTATGGGACCCTGGACACACTTACTTTGGCAGAGAGCAATGAAACCTGGTACAGTGATTCTCCACCCAACATAAAATATTATTATGACCCCGCCCTACAAGAAACAGGAAGTCGGCCATTTTGGTTTGAAATGGTGAAGTCAGGCCCTGAACACATCTGACCAATATGATGTAGTGCCCCCTATAGACTGAAAGAACAATGAAGTTTAAGGGAATTTGACCAAATTTGGCAAAAAAATTTCACAAACATCCAGACAAATCAAAAAAGTCAAATAGACCCTTCCCATGTTTGTCATGGCTTGGGGGCGAGGCCTCTTAATTGCTCGGTTAGAAATCACACAATGTCTGATTAAGGTGCCCGTTGGTGACAGTTGTAACAGACGTACGGGGCAGACGTGTGGGGCAGACGTATGGGGCGGACGTATGGGGCGGACGTATGAGGCAGACGTATGGGGCAGACGTATGGGGCAGACGTATGGGGCAGACGTATGCCGATATACACTTTGCTGTTGGGGACGACAGCACAGGCCTAGTTCTGTTGTGTGATTTTATACCTGTGATAGTTTTTTAGGCTGCCTAATCTGGCTAAGGGACTACCGATGAAAAATAGAACTGTTTAGCTAACTCGAGTACATTAACATTGTTCCATGTTGATTAATGTACGCCATGCCTTTTGAAATAAATAAATTACAATTTTTTTTTTAAATAAAATAGCATTACAAAGCCAATATGCATCACCAGATTTGCTGTTTCTCTGCACGGTTAAGCCACCTGGTTGCTGTGGACAGACAAATCAAGAGCATTTCCAGGTAGGACTTAAAAGTTGGCAAATACAGAGGGCCTCCTATCCATGTTCGCCTTGAGCCTCCTCGGTTCCTGGTTTAGACCTGGTTCAGTCATGGACACACAGTGGGCCCCTCCACCTCATGGGCCACAGTTCTGTTACACCGGCCGCATTGTTACGCCTTTGTAAGCCTACCTTGTTTGTTATGTACTGGCCAATATCTCCACCAACTGTTAAAACAACACAGTATCCTCTAACCTGGCTCTTTCCCTTTTTACAAACCAATTAAACACACTTACATTATTTGCCTAACAGTTTTGGCTTGGAAAACTGTTGCCAATCTGTAAAATAAATAAATAAAAACATTTGTGTATTTGTTCAGTGTTTACCCGCTTCCCTTGTCAACACTAGCAAAGAGGACACGGAGGGAACCCGCTGCCAAAACCAATGAAAGCTTTTACAGACAGAGATATTGGAAGGCGTGGGCTGGCAGGATGGGTTTCTGCATGTTGCTGGCACTGTTGTTTTTCTGCAGCTGTCAGGAAGAGCGTAGGGAAGCTAAGATGCTAAGGATGCTACGATAACTGTCGATCAGATCAGTGATTGCCATGAATGGTTTTGTATGGGTTTGCTGCCTAAGAATTGTATGCTTCTGAAGAACTACTGGCTTTCAGGGGAATTATTAAGCTATGAATAGAAGATAAGGTTAAATAAGGTAAAGCAGTAGTATGTATTCATAGTACTTAAAGGTATTACAGAGGTTGTTTACGATGCTTCAGAAACTAGTGTCTGTCAATGTCACACTCAACAATAAAGCAGCCTTGAACATACTAAAGACTACTTCTACTACTACTTGACATTACGCGCAAACAGTTATTCAGGACTTGAGTCGTTTTTTTCACCCAGCACCTTTATACTCTTACTCAAGTAATTATGTGAATGAGTACTTTTTACTTTGAGCAATATTATTCTGAAGTAACGATACTCTTACTGGAGTAAAATTATTGGCTACTCTACCCACCTCTGGATGTACTCAGGACATGTATATGGATTATTCATAGCTCAGAAAAGTGCAGTAGTGTATTGTACAAAGCCCTGTTTATGTGCTTACATTCATTGCATGTATCCCAATAAATATAATACCTATAGTGCTGAATTATGTATAAATAAGTGCTGGATTATATAAACATGTGCTAGACTGTATTGCATGTGGTAGTATCAGAGGTGTGAATGAAACTGGCTGTTGTCTTAGGTGCAGTATGTTACACTTGGCTATGATTATGATGACACACCTGATTGGACATGAGCCACGCCTTCAGGTGCATTTAAAGCTCACATAGCAGTTGGCAAAGTATTCCATAGGTTGCTGACTTTGAAGGAGAGAACATTTTGATGAACTGGTATGTCGCAGTCAACCCTGGATGTGGCTCTAGTGGCCCGGGATGGTGTTCAATAAACTCATTGAGTGGAGGAGGAGCCTATTTATTGTGTTTAATCTTAATTTGCTTTTATTATTATTTGATTTATGGTTTTATTGATTTTGTTTGTTTGATTGATAAGATGTTATACAAATTGATTTGTAGTTTGATTGATTGATTTATAAACCAAAAAAAAAATAACTTTTGAATTTCATGAAAATTTCAAAACTAAGCAGATTGTATTTGGACAAGATTTTGCAATGATGGTAATTTCTGTTTTTTGTTTTTTTTTTGTGTAAAACTTTCAGAGCTCTCTTATATTGTGACTCCATCATAGTGTACTTCATGTGTATGTGCAGGTGTAGTCATTATTATCATCATTATCAGGTAATGCAGCTTTTAAAAAGAACCTTCTTCTTAACGCAAATTAAATTAGCATTTTAAACAGCCACACATTGGAAATCATTAGTCGCTCACTTCTTCACAATTATTCTGTGAGTTCGGCCCACGGCACGTCTGTGATAGATACGAGAAAAACGCTCGGCTTTTCTGAACCGCTCACCCACAGCCGCAGATAAAACCAGCCAATAACTTATTCAAAAAATAAAAACCAACTGGCTAATTAACACTGTGAACTGAAGCATACAGGCGGTCGACTTTTAATTGTGTGGATGTGTGAGACGTGGTTTAGCAGCTCAGAAAAGCGTAACAGGATTTGTAATTTTTTTTTTAACAGAATAAAGTTTCACCTGAGCTTGTTTGATGAATGAATATAATAGGATGAGTTTAGCTGTTAATTATGAAGCAGTCAGTTAGAGCCATCACTGGGCTGTTTACTTTGGTTCAGGGTTTAAGTCTGGATTTAAAGGTTAGGGTACACTGCAATCTTATTTAAAAAATAAAGATGTTTTTAATTTGATTTTTATTTAACCTTTATTTAACAGGAAAGTCCCACTGAGATTACAAGGAGGTCCTGGCCAAGACAACAGCACAATAATTCACAGGATATTGATTGCCTTAAAGGTGTAATCGGTGTAATTTTCTCAAGAATACAAAAAATATATTAGGGGGAAAAAAAAGGAAAAAAAAATTTAATATATTTAAAAAATTCTTTATCTCACTCTTTTCTATGGTGTAAAGTAGTTAGTCTGTCATAATTATTATTTTACTTCAGACATTGGCAAGTTATATAAAAAAATGGAAAGTGTGGTTGATAGCTATAGGGGGGGTAATGGACCAGATTCAACATTTGTGGATTTTTGGAGTGATATTTTATTATAAAAATCCCATATAGTTAATACAGAATTCTGGCCCCTGCCCCCCATCTGAGGGTATGACATCATCACGTTCTAGAAGCTGCCAAGAAGCAATATTTACCTTGATTCACTTTTTTGCCTCATGTAGACGTAGCTACTCATAAGGCCAGGATTATTTGACTTGTTTTCTTGCCACAGGTGTAAAATATTGCACTTAAAACAGAGACATATATAGCTTTTTCCAATGTTTTTGTTTTGTATGTAGTCCGTAAGTTTCCTAAAACAAAAAACTGTTTGAAAAATGTAAATATGCTTTAACTGTTCTATGATGTAAAGTCAGGAATCTATCATAATAGTTATTTTACTTAGTCCTCCCCCTCTCCCCTCCACTCTACAGTAACATCAAATCAGAGTTTGTGGGTTACCACTTTGACCAATAGCAGTCAAGTTTTAGTTTAGCTCCTCCCCCTGGCCTTTACAGATAGACCAACAGACTGGACCTTTTAAAAATACTGCAAACTAGAATTTTGAAGTTAATAATATTAATGCAGAATTACAGTGAAACAAGCCAAATAAGGGCTAATACGTAAATAAATCTAAACTAAAATGACTAATATTCAATAGATTTTTCTTATTTATAGTGTATGTCTTTATGTTATCCTTGTTTTTGGTAAAATCAGACACTCACATGTGCACCTGTGATGATGAAGGAGGAGTAAAAGAGGGTGAATGTTGAACAATGAGTGCTCTTCCATTATGAGGATCAATCTAATCACTGCTCAGAGCCTGTCTTTGTTAATGGGCCTGGGACACTCTATTATCTTAATTGTTCCATTGGCACAGACCTGCTGCACTGGCTCACTCGGACTAATGGTAATTGTGGGTGCGTTTGGTTTGAACATCAGGGCAGCTCTGTAATGAGGCCCCAAGGTCACACCAGATCGACCCGGGTGGAGTGCACTTCAGAGGAAGAGGGCAATTGGAGTGTTGAAGGTGCATATTGTTTTTATGAACTATAGTCAGATTAATAAAGTGGCACTGACTGCAAAATCAGTTTAGATTTATTGCGTTGCAGAGGTGGGTAGAATAGCCAATATTTACTCAAGTAAAAAGAAAAAGTACTCAATTACATATTAGCTTGAGTACGGTAAAACATGTACTGGGTGAAAAAAGCCCCCATGTTTATGACCCCTATGGGACCCTGGACACACTTACTTTGGCAGAGAGCAATGAAACTTGGTACAGTGATTCTCCACAGTGTACCCAACATATGATGGCAGTTTCCTCTATAGCGCCCCCTATAGACTGAAAAAACAATGTCGTTTTAGGGAAATTTACTAAATTTCTCAAAAATCATTCTTCACAAACATCAATAAAGAGATATAGACCCTTGCCATGTTTGTCACGGTTTGGGGGCGGGCCTCTATGATCTCAACTGTGAATACAAAAAGGTCTTTGCTGGATCTTTTTTAACTTTTCTGAACAGTTACATAT
>JAVQKC010045737.1:0-10751 GCA_036025475.1 Philypnodon macrostomus
GACTTCCTGTTTGTTGTAGGGTGGGGTCATAATAATATTTTATGTTGGGTCCACTGTGGAGAATCACTGTACCAAGTTTCATTGCTCTCTGACAAAGTAAGTGTGTCCAGGATCCCATAGGGGTCATAAACATGGGGGTGATATAGAGGCATTCTTTATTTGACCTCTGTAATTTGCCTGTGTACATTAAATATACAATTGCCTGGATCACTGTGCCAAAATTAACATGATTTTATTTATGTTCAGCAAGTTTATTGGCTCAATAAAAGTCCATCTCGGCATTAATTGTTAATTTAGTTGCCAATAATCGTAGAAGTACCAAAGTCAATCAAGAGATGATCCTATCTTTCTTGCATGCTGCTGACAATATAAAGCTTGTGAGGAGGGGACAACACTGCCATGATAGACTCTTCAAAGTCTGGCCCTCGTTTTTCGGAGGTCTACACACCAGGCAAGGCAAGTCTCCCTGGATGAAATGACCATTGCATTCAAGGGGAGGTCCATCTTGAAGCAGTATAACCCCAGAAAGCCAGATAAGTATGGCTACAGAGTGTATGTTTTGAGTGAAAGCAATACGGGGCAATACGGGGATGGAACTGCAACTATTTTGTCCAAAATTTCCTGGGGGAGGACCCCTGGATCACCCCTGGAAATACAGAAGCCAAGTAGGCCTACACTGTCGTACCCGACAGCATTGAGCCTAGTCAAGCAATGTGTATTTTAGAGGCTGTCAAATATAGCTGACTTTCCAATTTAAATCCAAGATGGCTGACCTGTTGATCCGGCAAAGACTTTTTGAGTTATTGCTTTCATAGTTTAATTAACTCATTAAGGTGCCATAGCAGTTGTGGCTTGGCATGGATGGGGCCTTTCACTGATATACACCTTGCTGTCAGGTCTAGATGACTATGAAAAGTTATATCTAATCTTATAAACTATATGCAAATGATGCTCTCTGCTTAGGGCATACTGCATACTTTCTGTAAAGCCCTCTGATGCTATCCCTCTATCATGTGGTTCTCCCTAAGGTTTCTCTTTTTCCCATAAATGGGTTTTTTGGAGTTTTTCCTTGCCGCGATGAACGGTCTAAGGACAGGGGATGTCCTGGGACAGTCCTTTAGTTTGTGTGTTTATTGATTATCTATTAACGTTGTTACTGTTTGCGGTGACCTTGTTTATCGTTTACATACATCTCTTTTTGTGAAGCCCTCTGAGGCAACTTTGCTGTGATATAGGGCTATACAAATAAAACTGAATTGAATTGAATTGAAATAAAGGTGTCTGACATCTTGTCAATCAACAATCTACATTGCACTAATTATGCATTAACTATGCATTGCAATAAAAAAATACTTACAGATGATATTCATAATGTAAGATCAAAATAGCAATTGTATTTAGATGTTGCAATAACAAAACTTAGCATTTTGAGGATAAAGTTGCCTTATTGTCTTCTCTATACAAAGCATCTAATTTGACTTCGACACACACACACACACCATTGGATTAATGGCGATTTAATGAACTCAATTAGCAGCCTACATGAGCCTCATGTGGGATGTCTATGACCTGCCAGTATCCTTGTTAGCTACACTCCCGGGGCGTCTTCATAGTGCATGTGTCTATGTAGAAGTGGGGCAGACAGAGGTGGCTTCTGTCAACGCTGCTGTTACAACCATTTGTCATTTTGATGTTTTTTTCCTTGTCTTTCTAGTGCCCTTTCTTCAAACCCATTGTAGAGAAAGTAGATTCAAGTTAAAATGCAGAAAGATTGACAAAAATTGGGACTTGCTTCACTTTTCATTTGATGACATAATCCACTTTTTAGAACATTTCTGACAGCCACAGAACTACTTCCCAAGTTTCTTTGATTTTTACATAAAGTCTTTTGATCCAACTATATCGGCTTTCACTTTTTGTCATATTCATTTTAAAAGAATTACTTGGACTGGCAGCCCACCGTCCATGTAAGGCCAGAGGAGGTATTGTTGCATAAATGATGTAGTCTATCTCAAAGGAAAAGTGCTAGACAGATGGGAGATTTCATTTAGGACAGGTAAAATGCACTATGGGCCAATTACCCGCAGTTCCAGATGGATGTATAGTTTAGTCCTGCTTAAGTACATAAATCCTATACACAATTTATACCTGCTTAAACTCATATAAAGTACTGGTTTAGAACAGGTTCACACCTTGTTAAGATTTACATTGGACCTGATATAGTCCTGGTTTTAGTCCTGGTTTTGAACTTCTTACATTTTGGTTTAGTCCTAGTTATCTGGTTTAGTTCTGATTTAGCAGGAGTTTATACATACAGTATAGTCTGATTCAGTGATTCTCAAATTGAAGAAGGTGAAGGTCCTGCAGGGGGAGCCAGTAAGTCCTTAAAAAGACATGTCTATCATATTTTGGTAAGCCAAATAGGTTAGATACAATGGAATGCCAAATATTCTCTAAAGCGGTTCAGCTTCTGTCCATATGTGCCCTATCAAGATTTATGTGACAAGGAAACTGAATTCAATGTTGCAACATGATGGATGACATCACATACATGTTCTAGTACAGACAAGATTCAACTGTCTGTGTGGACTATGGGCCGATTGTGCTGACAGCGTGTTTGCACCCTGTCCTGCTTTGATAGGGTCCCTGAACTGCAAAAACGATTGAGGATGACACCAAATAGGGAGGAAGAGTGACTGGAAGACAGGTGCAAGAACAGGTGATGACTCTTTTGGTTTGGTTCTCATGTGGAGGGAATGAACGCAGGGAGTAGACAATATCAAGGGGAGTTTTTACACTTTGTCAGAGTTGATGGTTTTGGCTGAGAATGTGTAGTGTGTGAAGTTGTGGGAATTAAGAATGACCACTTTTTTACAACTGAGGAGGAGCGCCATGTCATGAAGATGTATTGTACAGCACTCAAACTTTGGTCTGTAAGTAGGTAAAGTTAAGTATATTGAGAGAACAAATACATGTTTTAAAATCATATAAAAAAACAATTGTAAAAGTTTAGCTTAGTTTAGAAAAGACTACTTGCTTTGCACAAACTGTTTTGCTGTCTAGTTTTTCAGAATAAAATTGGGAGATTATGACAAGTGAAATAATACTGGTGCTTTAAATTTCAAGCAGCTTCAGTATCACTCAATATAATCTCCCCTCTCGCCCGTGTTCATTTTCTTGATGTGTTCTTTATAATGATCTGACTGTGAATCAAAATCAAGACAATGTATTTTCACTCTATTTGTACGATAAATTATATTGCTCCATTAATTATATGGCTTGAATATAATTAACATTTCTAAATTAAATAAAACACTTACAATAACTACTAATCAAGATGAATGGCACTATATGGAGTCACGCTAATTGTCCTTAAAAGACACCATTACTTTTCCTTGTTTAGTGATTATAGCTTAATACATACAATAGTAGAGGCATTTCATAATATCTAATTAGAATGAATGGCATAAAGTCACTAGCCTAACAACAGTAACGTAACTGGACCTTGCTGGACAAATGGCTTAATTATTATACGGCCTAGTGGTATTGCTGTACATGCATATACGCATGGACACAGAAAGGAAAAGTGGACAAGGACATGTGAGGCTGTGAGACAAACTGTCATGTGCTAAATTTACATGAGTTCATATCAGGGCGTTCATGTGTTTCCATATATATATATATCCGTCAGTGTATGTAAGGACATAGGGTCATCCCACTCTGCAGGGCGAGTGTGTATACAGCTGTTTTTCCTTTTAGCTCCAGTCACTCTGGACTTTCTCTGACTGACAGAGGTCTATGATCTGAACTGAACCAGCCCTCTATGTTTTCTATAGGGGGGCATATGTAAATCCACCAGTATCATCACATACACATCATACACTTCAAAATAGGAATACCTAGATTAGTTGTTTTGATTTGAGATTTATTTACAAATTAGGCCTAGATTATTTGACTTTTTTGTAATTTTGACTGATTTAATATATTTATTATCTATTTTATTATCTGCAATTTCAAGTGCAATTTTCTACTGACAGATAATTTAGCTAAAAATAGGAAAATTATATTACAACCAATCTGAACTACACTGAAACTCAAATAATCTCAGTAAAGTTAAGTAAATCTAATCCAGACAAAATTACTCAAATCAAATCTTCTTACCTAATCTAGATATTTATTTTTTGCAGTGAAGACATTTCAGAAGGACATATGTGTCTAATATACATGCTAGATATTAAATTATATTACTTATACAATCTTCTGAATGTATTTGATGATGCAAAAATTTAAGTACAAGGTATTGCTGAGACCCACAATAATGTAGGATTTGCACTGGAGGTAGCATGGCACAAGATGTTGAGTTTGTCCTTGGGGGTGTTAAGGATGGATATGATCAGAAATGAGTACATCAGAGGGACAGCTCACGTTGGACATTCTAGAGGTAATGTCAGGGGAGACCATGGCAACTGGACATGTACAGAAGAGGGACAGTGAATATATGGGTAAAAGGTTAGAGCTGCTAGGCAAGAGATCTAGCATTAAATTTTAAATGAGCAATGTATGGCTGTATGGTATAAGAGAGGAGAATGAAGAGGATTTGCTGTGGTGAAAGGTGAACAATATTATGCACTTTCTGTTTTAGTCTTGCTCTAGGAGAGGTTACATTTTTAGTTTAGACCTTTTTAAGGCCAGATTTAGTCCTGGTTTAGACTTGTTTAGAACTCCTTAAATGTTGGTTTAGTCCTGGGTTAGACCTGGTTAATATCACACACTTTACAATTCAGCTATGAACAGCAGCAGAGATTACAGTTATAAAATATAGATTTATTATCTACACCTTGTGGTCACATCTTCAAACAAGCCACTTTTTCTTTGACATGAATAATAATATTAACATGGTGATAGGAAATGAACCATATCAGAATAACAAATGTATGATCATCGTATAGTGTGCTTGTTTATTTAGTGTATTCATCATGACAGCCTGTTTGCCGACAGTACATCTTTGATTTGATGTTGACGTGAGATAAAGTCACTGCTTCATTGTTTTCTCACACCTCCTGTTTGTTCATGCTTCAGCTGATTCACGCACTGTCCTTAATGTAATAAATGCTAATATTTGTAACTAGAATTTGAACCACAATAGTGTACAGATATCTAAAGCTGTTTTCATTGAATGGGAGCAGCAGATGGCTCAAAAAGCCTAGAGTCTAGAGTAGCTGATCCATATAATGTAATATATACTCACTCACTGGCCACTTTATTAGGTAGACCTTGTGCCTAATGTTGCCTTTGTATACTGCTGCTTACTTTTTATTGTATCTTTTTCAAATCATTCACTTCAATAGAACAATTGAACATATATGTCTGTCTAAACCCAGTGACTCGCATGGATGTAGATCTGTACATAAAACTCATGCACAAAAAGTCACACTAAGCTACAGGCTGGGGCTATAAAACAGTATCTAGGCTAATGTAGCTCAGAGAAACTCTGCATGGCTTCAAGAAGTACTCTCATTATAGACACGCGGAGGCCTAACGTGTGTTTGTGTGCATGTGTGCATGTGTGCATGTGTGCACGTGTGTTTGTGTGCGTGTCCCTGTCCCGGGGGTGTGTTTGATCTCCTGACTGTGATAATGCGATATCCAGCCCTTGTCTTTGATCCCCTCATCACTAAAAACACTAGCGGTGCCTGGTAAACACTGCCATTAAGACTCTGATAGCTCTTCAGTGCTGTGAGCAGAGAACCAACAGGCACATAGCTGTAGATGGAGTCACAATAGGGCATCTTCTAATGTTGATTCATTTCTGATCACATTTTTCTGTGTCTTAAACAACATCATAGACCAAGTTTATATTGTTCTCAATTTTAAGTAGGCTGTAATATCGGTAATGTACAAAAATCATCAAAAACGTCATAAAAAGTTAGTAAAAATATAATTACATTTTTTAGCAACAGTTTAGAAATGTTTGTATGAGAATAAAGCATTTCAGAACTATACTTTTATTTTAAAATAACTATCTGAATCCAGTAAAACTACTAAAGCATGTGAAGTAAATGGTTGTATGAACTAACTAGGATCATCATGGGCATCAACACTAAGAAAGAAAAACATAATATTCAATAACTTTAGATTACATTATATTCCTCATACAAAACAGTAATGGGGCATGGATGATAACGGATCAGCAGCAGTGGAAAACAGATGCACAGATGGAGCATGTGGCTGATGAAAAACATGTGCAACACCAGCATACACCACGGGTCACCTACTTACATGTGGAACTGTCAATCAAATTTAGTGGCAAATTGCGTGCAAACTATCAGTATTGTACAGTATGTGATATGTCTTTTCTGTACTGAATGGCCAAATCCATATTGTTTTTTAGTGTGTGATGTAAAACCAGCAACATCCAGCTGTGAAAAGAAACCAAAGCTTATTGCAGCAAGATGGAGACAGAAACACAAAGGAGACGTAAGAAGGAGACAGGTGTGATTCTCATTGAGATTTTTGAACAAACCTCTGGAGAAACAGGAAGAAAAGGAAACTGAACCACAACATGACATAGTATCTGACTACTTAGTTAGCTCCAGAGTTTCCCAAATCAGCAAGAACTAGTCTGTGCTGTATCCTTCTTAGATAATATTAGACCAGTATTTCCTATCTAGTGGGTCAGGACCTTATAAGAGGCCATGGGGTGGTTGAATGTAGTTTCTACATTCAGCTTACAGTTTGGAAACCTCAATATTATTTTAATTACAGTAAATATTACCTATTTGTGGTTTTAAAATACATGTGCCATAAAGATATTAGTAATTTGGAAACATCTTGGTTAGACCAAAATATTGGGTCCCAAAATCAGACCAGTTAAAAACCACTGATAATACATGTGGCAGTAAATTACACACTCATTCAAGTATTTATGAGTAAAGAAAATGGCACAAATGTACATGTTGCTGATTTGGGATTGGACCAATACACCACACACTATCATCTGATTGGCTGTCACACCTGTCCGTTCCTTCTTGCCGCGTCTCCATTGGGGCGTGCCGAGCAGGACGTAGAATGATGACTGCTTATTGTACTCCTCCCGGTCTAGAACCCTAACGGTTATGCTCTTCCTGTATAGGACACACACGCAATGGGCACATACAAAGGGGTGTGGTCAACATGCGGGCTATATGATATATGCTACGATAAAAAACACAGACACACACTCGCTCATGCACTCTGGTGGTGTGATGAGGTGAACCGGTTGCATGTTCAAGAGGACGAGATGGGAATCAAAATAAAGTGTTGAGGAAGCAAAAAGAAGAACGAGCATCCCATCTTGTCTCTTCAGAACCATGCAACCTTTCTGAGCTTGAAAAAGGTCCCTTGGCTGACCTTTGGTATCGTTACTTTCCACCAGACGAGGCTCTCCGATCTCTATGTAGAAGGTTTTGTTCTTCTCGTACTCCTCATCATCGATTATTCGCACCTTGATGGTTTTACTGAAGAGGAAAAGGGGACAAGGGAAGAGGAAAGGAAGAAAAGTGAGGACAGGACAGAACTGGAAATATAAGAAACAAACAGAAAATAACAAAAAAAAAAAGAAACGAAAAAGCAGTGGCGACATATTTCTATGCTGTGGGAACCTTTCTCAGTCTACTTCAAAGATAGACAATTTTCTGCCTGATTGGACCATAAAATCAGAGATAAGACACTATCAAAACGGACAGATTACTTAGTTAAGATGAAACCAATAACATCAGTCTGCTCCCTTGGGTCTTGATAAACTCTGTGCTCCGGTTGTCAGCTTGGCCCAATATCAACTTTTTCCAAATAATCTTGTGTTGAGGATCATTTCATTTAGTGTCCCAGTGCCAGTTAAGTGCGTGTACCAGTGGATGTCCAGCTTATCTCCACTATTAGTCATTTTGGCAGCAGGACAATCATGAATCAAATTGACAAATGAGCCTCACAGAACAGACACATGTAAATGAGCTAATAGCACTGTGTGTGTGGGTGGGTGTGTGTGTGTGTGTGTGTTTTCCTATATTTGGTGGTCATGGAAAGTCATATTTGTCTCTCAGAGTAGTTGAGTTAAGTATAATGACTAAGATTAAGACTAGCCCAGGTCTAATCAAACTAAAAAAAAACAAAGCAGGACCTAAACCGGGTCTAAATCATGTCAAAATCATGTATAATGCAAATCTAAATCCAGTGTAAACCGGGACAATACCAGCTCTAAATCTGGACAAAGCAATGGTCCACACAGAAAATGGAGACAAAGTTGGAACTGAACCTCTACAGTTTGACAACCACAGTAAAAAACGATTACTTTTTGGGACTCAAGTCTAAAGACAGCAAACATATTTAAATGCTAAAGTAATAGTTGCTAAAGCGAAAAGCAATTACCCAACATGTAAACTGCATCCTGTTTGTCTGAAGGTCATCGCTGGCGTATTCAAAAAGATTAGCACTTCAGCACAAAGTGGAAAGACTTTGACTGTATTTGCTGTGGCAGTTGGCCTCAGTCACACTTGGAGGGAAGGCTAATATCTGGGGTCACAGCACTATGGAGCCGCACACACTGGTACTGTTCATGCCTTTGGGGGCTACAACTGTGTGTGTTCAATAGCGAAACCATGCAGAGATCAAAATCCACTTCTAAAGATAGCACAGAGAATATAGTCCTAATCTGCTCTATAGAGTGAACAAGAGAGGCTTATGTAATGTTTTATCTCATATCACAAGCCCGTAACCTGTAATACATTGCATTGCATAGATTTAGCTTTAAATCTACTTATGTAACTAAACAGAAACATGATATGCTGTCATTACTTGTATTAGACTACAGTGAATGTCCACAAACAGTGCATTATTGAGTTTTTTTTTTCCTGCACTCAACCAGGTCTGTCAAAACCAGGACTTAAGAGTCAAACATGATACAGTTTACCCCAACATATAATGTCAAAGCTGTTGAAGCAGAATACCTCAAACAAACCCATGTATTTGAATAAAAGAAAACATATTAGCTAAATAATCATCTAATTATACAAAGGACTGTCTTAAGTAAATCAATACATGGTGTTAGGAATTATGCATTGAAATAACTGTGAGACATGTGAGTATTATTATAAAGGATTAGCTCATTGAAAGTGGTGTTTAGTGACAGATGGATTGTTTGGTCTAAAAACATCTAACAGGCAGCAGTCGGAGAGGCCAGGGTGCACAACTACTCATTGGCTGTAGGGAGAGCTAACGAGGAGAACAGTTACAACCAGAGTAGTAGAGATGCTCCAGCATACACTCACTTTATATTTTATTAGGTAGGCCTAGTTGCTTCCTTGTGAGGTCAAAAAACTGTCACACTGTATCTCAAGACAATGGATTATGTCAGACAAACCATCCGAATGAAGTAGAAAGGTAATTTGAATGATCTGGATGATTTGTTGTCTGTAAAAACCCTGTCTATGATGGTGGGTCTGCAGTAGGCCATCTCTGAACACCATGATGGAGGTGGCTCCATCAGTAGAAGACAGGGTACAAATAAAGTGGCCAGTGAGTGTGTCGTCGGTGTTAATTCAACACAATCACATTTTTGGTGGGTAGACAAAGGATGAGAATTTTCCACAAAATCTGCGAAACTGCAATGAATCATTTCAGCGTCAAACATATTTTAGTGTCTGCAGAAGTTTGGGAATGGTGACTCCTCTGTTGACGATGGCAAGCATCACACTCTCAACCAACTTACTGGAAACACACTGACATACTCACAGCCCCAGCAGCCAACAATGACACCACAGCCCAAAGAGAGGCATAGTTATCTGCACCAAACCAGATTTATGTTCTCCTCCACGCACACACACATCTGCTCAGTGTGTGACAAACATTCAACGTTCAACATGATGACCCGCTGCCATGGTTACATAATGTTTAGGTAATGAGCACTGGTGGAGAAGACTTCAGACGTTTCTAGAGATTAATGAAAGAAGATCTGAAACCTGCAATATTGGATATGCATTTTCATCGCATGTTCTTCTTCTATAATTCAAATGAAACCTTTTTCATTTGGCTTTTTAGGTTATATATTATCTCCATACCCAAATTTACAACCATTAGGTCCCCAAAACAAGTAGTAAGTTGATAGCTGTGTCTAGCTTGCAATGATCCAATCCATAAAAAGTCTGGATGTGCACAAGGTTAAAAAACCCAATCATTCTCCCGTGTCCCATTATTTAGGGGAAATATATTTTTAATCACTCCATATTCAGGTCCAGCCAGATAGAAAAATCATGTGTCATTTTGCCAAAAGCGGCATCATAGCACATCACTAGAATGATTTGACACCCAGTCATGCAGAAGGGAAAAATCACATCTATGTTCCTCAGAGATGGGACTTCATGTACATCCCGTTTCTATAGACTCAAACACATCTTATCTCTTTTGGTATGCTTTGTTGTTTTATCTGTTCTTTCTCCTTTCAGCAGCACTTTAACACTAGCCTCTGTCACAGTTTATAAAACACCTTAATGCAACCTTAAATTGAAAATAGAACCAGTGGAAAGTCTTTTACTGCCAAAAAGTGTGTTGGGGTCTTCTCACTTTATTCAGTGTTATAATGGATTATAACAGCCTTTGATTGTGATCTATCTATCTATCTATCTATCTATCTATCTATCTATCTATCTATCTATCTATCTATCTATCTATCTATCTATCTATCTATCTATCTATCTATCTATCTATCTATCTATCTATCT
>JAVQKC010045742.1:0-27722 GCA_036025475.1 Philypnodon macrostomus
AGACTTCAACTTCTGTTTGTGTCATACGCAGGTTCAACGATGCAATGAAATGCTTTGGATCGGAAGAACCGTTAGACTCGCTAAGATACTCATGAAGTACTAGTAGCATGCAGTAATAGAACATGGTAAAAAAGTGTGCAAAAAAGAAAAGAGATAAGTAGCAATATAATAAACATATAATAAAAAAGTACAATAGAAAAGAAAAATACAAAGGTGCAGGTAGGATTTAAATAAGGTGTAAGTAAAGTATTTCACAGGTGGTAAAATACTTCAGATGAATTTGTATTGCACATGATATGGTATTGCACATACATGATACATTTATGTTCCTATAGCTAACTACAGACATATTAATTTGTGCTTTTTAATGCTTTGCTTGATGTCTAAATCCTTGTTCTTTTCTCCACTGTAGTAAACTTAGCAAACTGGAGTTTTTGGAAGAACTTAACTTAAGTGGTAACAAACTGAAGACGATTCCCTCAACTGTGTCCAGTTGTAAAAGATTACATACCCTAATTGCACACTCCAACCATATTAATGTCTTCCCAGAGATACTTGGCCTCCCTGAGATTAAGGTTACTGCCTTTATTTTGAATATTTGAAATAAAAATCAATATTTCAACATTTATTTAAATTTTAAACACGTTTAGATTGTTGACCTGAGCTGCAATGAACTAACTGAGATCCAGCTGCCAGAGTCACTGCCACCCACTTTACAGGAGCTCGACTTGACTGGCAACAACAGCTTGACACTTGAACACAAAACCCTCAACCTCTTCAGGTAAGAAACAAAACACATTGGTTATAATGTCTGTTGAGTTATTTTAGATTGTTAATACATTTACTATATTGTACTAAATACATATCTAATAATGAAATACACAACTTTCATCCTCTTTAGTCACATCACAACACTGAAAATAGACCAGAAAAGCACCACAAACGGAGACTCGCAGACCAACACTACTCTGTGGAACCATGGTTTTTCAGAAACCAGTGGCCAAAGAAACAAGTAAGGAAAAATTCTCTCTTCATTAAAATTCCAATATTATTATAATAATAGCATCTATCCACCATGGGTCTCAAATGTAGAATGTATTGTAATGTAAAGTGTGAGTCAAGTGTCTGTGATTGAAAGTGGTATAACAAGCCCAAGTTAATTCACATCCAGGCGCCTTGCTCTGGCAGCAGATTGACTAGCAGATCTTTGAAAGGATTACTGTACCACTTAAATGTAATTTATTTTCAGACCTAATGGGTATAAGCATATAGATTGTTCTCTACCCACAGTTAACTGGGCTATTGTAACATTTTTTTCTTGCACAGGTTGTGTGTTTCTGTCTTGGCTGTAGACCAACTTGGAGACAGTGTAGAAGCTTGTTATGGTGTTTTTGATGGGGACCGTAACGAGGAAGTGCCTCGATTGCTACAGTGCACTATGGGAGATGTGCTGTGTGAAGAACTGCAGCACTCCAGCGTTGACACGGTGTACATGTCCAACACCTTTCTTACCTCTCACAGGTAAACAGTTTACCTGTCAATGTTTTTTATTTCTGCATTCAGTGAATAAGGCTGTGGGTTTCTTGTATGTGTTGCCTGAGATAGAAAGCTTGGCATGGCTGGTCAGAAGCTGGGAGCCTCTGCTTTCTTGTGTTACCTCCACCATGAGCCTTCAGATTCAGGGGGCCACTTCAGCTTGACTGTGGCCAACGTTGGGACCTGCCAAGCTATATTGTGCCGCAATGGCCAACCTGTGCCGCTGTCTAAGGTGTACAGCTTAGAGAATTGCACTGAGGAAATGGAGAGAATTAAACTCAATAAAGCCATTATCACAGAGGTAATGCACTTTTTATACACAAGGTTATTGTACTACAGTTAAACTAATTTCTGCTCCCTCTCCATCTTTGTCTAGGATAACAAAGTAAGTGGTGTGACATGCTGCTCTCGCCTGCTGGGCTGTTCGTATTTGTCTCCTTGGGTGCTTCCTAAGCCCTATGTGCACACAGAGCCACTCTGCTCTCAGGATGAGTTCTTGATCCTGGGGAATCGTGCGCTGTTTGAATGCGTCTCTTACCAGGAGGCTGTGAGCACTGTGCAGGTTGTGCGAGATCCACGTGCTGCAGCAAAGAAGCTCTGCTCACTCGCTCAGAGTTACGGCTGCAAAGACAACATAGGTGCTTTGGTGGTGTCTCTACACATTGGTGAGGACAGTTGTACATGTGAACCACAGGTTTCTATTACTGAAGCACAGCGAGGTCCTCTTCTAAACCCTTTACCTGTATGTGTGCCTCCGGGCCCCAGCGACACAGCCACTCTTTCCTCCAGTAGTGGCATTGTGTCAGAGTTTAACAGTGAGATGTCAGTGTCAGAGGTGGGCAGCGAGGCTGGATCCACTGCCTCTGATGAGCATACAGCCCCCCGTCCTGAGAGGAGGTGCAGCGTTCACCCGGCCACCGCACTGTGTGGGATCATGGTCCCCGGATCAACAGGACAGCATCCTGCCATCTTTCAACGGCAGCCATCTAGTGCTACTTTTTCAAGTAATCAGTCAGACAACGGCTTAGACAGTGATGACGAAGCTCCAGTTGATGGTGTGATCTCAAATGGCAGCAAGTTGGAAGTTGAAGTAGACATCCACTGCTGTGCCTTCCAGTTACACTCAGGAGCTCCAGACAGCCCCAAAAACCTGGATCTCGGAAAGCAAGGCTCGGACTTTTACAATGATAAACCATGTAAAGAGAACAACGTGGTTGTATCAGCCACAAATGGCTGCCTATTGGCTGTTTGTGGGAGAGAAATTGCAGACCTTAAAAAATCACCTTCCACGTCCTGCTTGTTTGGAAAGAAACTATCCAATGGGTCTGTGGTGGCACCAGAGGACTGTCATAATATCATTGAGGTGGCCCTGGAAGCTCCTAAAAAAAAGACTGGTTATTTCACTGCCCCAGCACAGCAGGACCCAGAAGACCAGCTTATTGTACCACCTTGTCTGGAACAGGAAGTAAGAGAGCAGCTAAAAGGCCAGTCCCCTGTAGTGGCATGTTTTTCAACAGCATCTATAACCTCTTCTCTAAAAGACTCTGTGTGGCCCTCTGCATTTTCACCACTAGTTGCTGCTCCAGGCCCTTTACCAATCATACAGCAGGAAGTGTATGATACTGCCCTCTAGTAGCCTATGACACAAGGGATGCAGTTAATTCAATTATTTTGTACTGTATTTTGTTTTTAGAAACAAACTGATTTAAGCTGCCAATAAGACCTTTTGACAACTTGTAAAATATGAAGCTGCTTCATCAAGATTGAGGTACACACATTGCAATGCATCTATCAAGTTTCTAGAAATGGTGAAGAAAAGTGTTTAACAGACATAAACAAGCCTTGAAATATAATCTAACGTCAGCACTGTTTCCCTTTACAAAGACCCTCAAGCAGCCCTTGGAGTTTGTAGAGACATTTCCTCAAAGGACTCTCTGCTCCTAGAGAGCAGCACTGTTCCTAAAAACTGAAATTAAAAAAGTGCCTATGATTTAACATCCTGTCTGTGTTTAGATGTGTATGCTCTTGGTGCATTTGAATATTGAGGAAAGGGACAATACTGATTCAGTGTCTTCTCCTTGTTTGACAGCTAAAAGATATAAAGACACTGCTTCTACAATGCCAGAAAAAAACATTGATGAAAGGGGGTTGAATTTAAGAATCAATGAATCCAGACCAAATTGAACATAACTAACAAATGAGCAACTATACTTTGCCAAATGTATCAAAAAAGAATGCACAAGATGATTTATTTTAATAGGGATGTCTGCAGTATTTTTGAATGGAAACTCTTCCACTTTTGCTAATATTGCACATTTTATTCTAAGGCTGCTAGAATTTTACATTTTCATTTGTACACTGTCTTGCATTTTAATTTAGTTGAAAAGTTGAAAAGTCATGGAATATTGCCATCACACCCTTTAATACACAATGAACAGACCCGGGTCTTTTATGGGATGAAGATTTAGCTTTATTACTTTTAATGTAAGTATACTTGATAAATGTAATTTAACAGTTGCCATAGGGTTCTTCATTGTGTTTTTACATATTTTAGTTTAAGCAAATCATGAAACAGCTCTATGGCTATCAGGTAAATGGGACATCAGTGAACATGGGTTTATCCATTCTTCAACCACTTTGCCTTGTTTCAAAGGCAAACTACATTGGATGGGCCAGTGATTATTACATAACAATAACTGTGTTGTAATTGTTGTTTTTAGCATTAAAGCAGCTGTTTTCATCCCCTTTTATTTGACTAAACTCCAGTACAGAATGGCATGTGCTTTGTTTAAATCAGCCACAGAGATATTAAGCCAGTGTGATGCCTTAATCTGTATGTTATTTTTCATGTTGTTCACTCTAAACACACTTTTTTACAGAACATATTAAAACAATGTATGTTTTGCACATTTAAACAAGAGGATGAACAGGAGGCTAGCTTCCATTGCTATATCAACTCCTATTTTCTATGAATACCAAGCCAACAGAAATTGCCTGATTTTATGTTTGTGTATATTAGTCTTAATTATGTTTCATTTTACACATCATGAACAAAATGTTACACATTTAGTCTGTTGTCCGTTCTTTTGAGGAACTGGTATAAATTGTTTCAGCACTGTAAAATCTCAATGTTGGTTTGCAAAGATGTACATCAGAAGATATAATGAAATATGGTATGGTATGACTAAATAAGAAAGACAGATAGCTTCTTTAACACCACATGATAGACTTTGTTGATTATGGAAAAGGGTCAGCTCTGTGCTGTAGATGAGTGTCTGCGCATCTGCCGATTGACAGCTGCTGATTTTCTTAAAATTGGTTATCTTAATGCTTGCCTTTTCTAAAATCTGCAGATTTTGTAAGAGATTACAGTGTTTTCTAAACAAATATGCAACGTGAGAACCATATTTAATAGATAGTAATTGTTTGCCTGTGCAATGGATAGATATGCGTGTAAGTGAAGTGTGACAGTCTAGTCTTACCACCTCATTCCAGTGATGTCTTGTCACTCTTGTCACTTTGCAGAGAAAAATATTACTGTCTAGTCCTGTGCATATTCATTGTGAAGGATGTGTATGTGGATCAATGTCACTGTATATATTCCTACTGTTTATGTAGATGCAGAATAAGGCAGCAGATCTGCAAAAAGGAAAAGTGCAATACAGTGGTATATGCTAAGTAGAATGGGGGTGTAGGGGTTAGTTGTGCCAAAAGAGGCATGTGCATTTGAATAACTACTGTAACTATGTGTTTTATTAATGGCTGATCATTTACCATCTGTCTACACCCAACACAAGTTAACACGTCTCAAATAGTTAACTTAATCAGTGTGTGTTTGTGTGAGAAACTGGAGTAACTTCAGTGTGTGTATGCATGCTTTTGAGAATTGGACTGACTGTATTCCTTTGGTGAATTTGGTGAATGAGTAAACTGTTTCAAGTATCAGAAGCCAGTGGTAATCACATTGTTCGTGTTCTCATCCTTTTGTAAAAATGCTTGAATATCTTTTTTCATTGAAGAAAAGCTAATGATTATTTTTGTACTTGTTGCTTCATGCAGATTTAGTTTATCCTCAACTTTTCGCTCCCAGTATTTCAGTACAACTGTGTTTTATACAAAAAGGGCCTGTCCCTAAATTATTTATTAGGACATGTTCGGGTTATTATACAAAAGAATAATTAGCTATATGCATAAAAATGGTCAGTTCTGACATTTTGGGGGATTTATCGTGGGTTATTATAATTTTTTTAATATAATTTCACACAGCGCTCTTTTGCTGTTTATTTAACTAAATGTACCCCAGTCAACTAACTTTAAGGGAGTAAGTGGTTGATTTTAATGCTGCTATCATTATGTTTGAGAAGGTAGTATGTTTTAAAACTAAGCCAAGTAGCAATAAAACTTTTTACTGTGATTTATTTGTGGTCGACATCTTATTAAGAAATAAATATTTGCTTTAAGTCATCCTGTCATTTCTGTTACCATTTGTTGCCACTAGTTGGCAATAATAACCATTGTTCTACAATCCAACTGAACATTACAAATGTATGGACTAAAAACATCATAAACTTCCTTTTCTGTGGTGTTTCTTTAGATAAAATAAAATTACACTATGCACATTACATTAAACAACAATGCTTTCTTGTTATAACAAGTGTGTGTGGTGGGATGAAGAGAAATGCCCTCTCTAAAGGCCAAAATATATATCTTTATTTATTTTTTATATTTTTATAGAAATGTACAAAATGTTTTTAAATCTTTACATCATCACAGGATAAATGTAGCCTAATTGTTAGAAATGTAGATTAAGAAATCTGCTAAATTTAAAAAAAGACGTAAAATGGTCATCATTAAAAAAGGTGTAACAGACATTAAACATTTTCACATTGTTAGATTAATGGTATATTTGCTCAGAGACCTATAGGTTGTTCTCCTCATTTCTTTTCTTACTCTGCAGTTCCCGCACAGTCCTGAAAGCTCTGATTGCGAACACACCTCCACAAATAAAAACAAAAACTCCAAGCACAGCAAAGAGTCCCCCTGCGATATCTGCACCATGAAACTGACATTCAAAACCATTATGGCCTTTGCTCTTGTACATCTGCTCTCTCTCTTTGCAGATGGGGTTATTATAGGTTTCTTGCAGCTTAATAAAGTAAAAGGCCATGGCTGGGATGTATCCTAAACCAATGAGAAAGTTTACTATGGCCTCCCCAAGCAGCACAGGAGGAAAGCGGAATGGGACTCTGAAAACCCCCAAAATAAGCATCGCACAGGCATAGACCATCAGACACCCGGCACAGGCCATGGTGAAGACGTACGGGGGTCGCTTCAGCTGGTGAAACAACTGATCGAGCTCCTTTATCCGCTCAGCATCAGCACCAGTGAAGGCATTAGCTCCACCAAAGTGATAGTAGTACACCCCTCCAAGGCTGGCCAGGTCACGATAACCACCATTGTTGCTGTACGGCACACCAGCGCAGATGACTATGAGAAGATTCACGAAAATCTCCATCAGCTGACACAGCCCTACAAAAGATGAGGTTATAGGCAAGTAAAGTACAGTATAAAACAAACTACAATAAACCCAACTCAAACTATAAACCAAATGAAGAGAGAAACAGGACTTGCCTCGAGTTGATAAGATGTATCTGAGATTGTAAAGAGACGTTCTGTGTTGCGTTTTATAATATTCCTCTTCAGATCGAAACTCTGACATTTCTCTGGAGCTAAAAAACATTACAGTGAAAAATAATAATACATGCAGGAACATCAAATCTATGGGTTGAGCATATAAAGTGACATTATGGGCAATACAATATAGCAACGCCTATATCTAGGTGCCTATATCAGCACTAGAAGGGTGCAAGTGAAATATAATAATTATCTTACTGTTCTTATGACAATAGATGTATAAGGCCCAAAAGGAATCAGTGGCTTTTATTCCAAATTTCAAAAATGTATCTTTTTCTAGAGGAAAGAAATATGCTGTAGGCTTTTGAGTGTTTTATTGTTTGTTTCAGCCTTTAGGACTAATCTTACAACAATGTGTGACCTGTTTTGTTAGCATGTGTCGTAGATCTCACCCCTCAATAATATAGACTCACAATGTTGAGGGTGCTTGATGGTAGTTATCGTGGTAAACCGGTGGCTCCTTGTGTCTGTTATGTTTGGGCCTGCTGTCATCTGCAGAACCTCTCCCTTGACTTCTGCCCATGTCTCTCGACTTCTCATAGGGATCTCTGCTCTCAGTCCTGTCAAGGTCTCTGTAGTTATTATGAGCATACTCTTCACTCCTGTGGTGCTGTGTTCCTCTTTCTGGCATCTTTTCTGTCACTGGAAAAAAAAAATCTAGGCCTAAATGTCACTTTGAACTGAACTGGAAAATCCAGCGATCTCTTAGCGATAGATAGAAAGAAAACTAAACAATCAAAAATGAATGTCAAACGAGTTACTAGTATTAGTAGCGGCACAAAGAGTTGATCTTACCTTTGTATTACTACACTACTCAATAATAGTATTACTAATGATGCTTTTGTTTACGACGTGGGAAAAAAGTTCAGCTCATGGATATATTTTCAGATACGTCCGCTTCCTGTATCGAGAGCACCTGTATAGCCACGCCCACAGGTTTTCAAATTCCTTTTTAGTTAAACAGGTGACGCCTAGGCTAAATATTTGAACCAGCTTTTTAATCACTTGCACTGCTTAAAAGATGTTGATATTATATCTAGACATATCTGTAAAGGCAGCTCATGAATTTATATTATGTGGTATTAGTTTACTAATAAGGGTAGCTTGCATACGCGTCAGAAGGCAAAAGAATGAAGCAATCATGGATGATGTGCGAAAATAATTAATGTAGTTAAGTAAAACTGCCTCTCCGCCCACTCAAACGCAAACGTAAACTGTGTAGCCTTGCTACGTCTGCGTCCACTCATGTAAAGTTTGTTTAAAAATGAGATTCTGAAGAGAATGCACTAATTTCAGAATAATATGTCAGGTCATTGAGGTGGGTTTTGATCAGAATATATGCTTTGGCTTTTTTGTTGTTCTACGGCTCTGGACAAACACGCCCGACAAATTCAGGAAAAACTGATCGTTTAAATGATAGCCTCACTAGGGCAGCAAGTTAGCGGCAAGTGAGTCGTTTTGTCTTTGCTGTGGCTTTTATCGTGAAGTCCACAGAGCCCTGTCGGAAGTGTCTGTGGTTATCCGGGAGCTCACGCTGTTCTACAGCCGACCGCGCTGCTCGTAGCTGGCGAGGGAAATGCCAGACAGAAATGGCGCTGATGGGATTGCGAGCAGCATGAAATGCTGATGCATTGCATGGATCATCTTTTGCGTCTGCCTAGACAGCATTGGGAAATGACAATGGTGTCGAAGTAGAGCCCCTTTTCAATCTATCTATACAGATTTCCATCTCCTTCCCGGGAGAGTGTTCGTCTTTGTCAGCGGAGAAGAGAATATCACACCGGGAGCATGGCTTCTTACAGCAACCAGGTAGCTATGCTAACTGGCTAACGTTAGCTTGCAAAATAAGCCTCGTTTTATGCTGTGTAACGTTGACAGTACCCCGTAGACGGCTCACTGGCGGTGCTAAATCGCGTTCTTTAATGATCGTAGATATAGTTTGTTATGTAGTTACAGGTATTGCATGTTTGGAAACATCTGGCTAGTCGTGTCATTGAAATGATAAGTACAGAAAAGTGCTGGCTAATGTGCCCCTAAGCCTCACTGCACACCAGCAGCGTGGAGCTAACAGGCCCCACGTCTCTCCATTCAAATACGCTAGATGTTCTGTTTACGGTTATTTTTAACATATGACAGCTATCTTTAAATAAACGATAGAGAAGTATGTGGCGCTTTAGCGTGAGACCTCCCAATTGTCATGTGTTTTTTTTTCTAGTGTTAAGTGACACTAAAAACTGCTGCGTGTGTGCACGGCCCACCTGCTCGGGCCCTGGCCCAGCGCATATGTGCCAAATACTACTAACTTCAACTCCATTTCTCATGTCTCCGACTGGAAACTATTAGTGTATATATACAATGTTTATTTAGATTTGCCTCCGTTAGACATTCGTAATTTGCACACAATCCTTTTGGTTGTTGACTGAGCCTTTAGCAAGCTAGCTGTTTAAACACAGCTGGTGTGGTTACACTTTAGTCATTCTGCTAGCTAGTTAGCTAAATATTAAATGCGACACAGTGGACCTTTGATAATAGACAAGCCAAGTATTAAAACAAGATATATGAAGTGTGTTGTGTATTCAATATGATGGGGTAAGCGGAATACTCCAGCGGCGTTAGTGCGCCTTGTGTCATTAGCGGCTAATTTGCCGTAATTTCAGAGGAAGTTAGCTGTCATGTGGGAAGGCCCATCTGCAGATTTACCATACAGAACAAATCTAAAAATAACCCCAGTGTTTAAGCTTGGGAATTTTATTAAACCATATACATTTGACTTATTGTACTACTTTGAATGAACGGCCACAGAAAGGGAAACCTCAGTGACCCACATGCTTTCACCCAGACTGCCTTGCCGACTTTCTATTGGCTACACTTGAAAGCTGGAGCAACAAGCTACACACGCCCAACTACCAACCGCCATGACCGTTTGTAATAGTATTGATGGATACAAACATAGCTTAGACGTTTAAAAACATGGACAGCCACACTGTTTGAAAAAAAAAAAAACATAAAATGTTTTTAAGTCATTAGGTTTAGTTTTTCAAAGCAGTGCTTTAACACCTCCCTTGGATTTTGTAATATAGCCACTAAATTGTTTATCTTTCCAATTCGTTCGTAACGTACATAAACTGCAACCAACCTTTTAGCTGTTCTCAACATGATTTATCTGGTTTTATAGTACAATATTATTAGCACCTTTTTTATTACATCACATCAATGTGCAGGCACAGGCAAGTCCCATAGATTGATTGAAAGGTGTCTGACCTTATTTGTAGTGTTACTGCAGTATTTCTAATCTCTGCCAAGTTGTCCATTATTAACTCTTCCAACTGACTTCCAATTAAAGAACAGACTTATGACTTTTGTATGTGTAAAAGACACATTTTACATACTATTAATGTTGTAACTAATATAAATAGACAATGAAACAATTGTAGTTATTTTGCCTGCATTTATTCTTCTCGAGGTCAAGGGTTTTTGCAGATTTGCTCACCATTATATCAGCACCACATGTTTGTTAAAATCATACAGAGCCTAATTTGTCATAATCCTTGGTTCATACAAACATAAAGGAAGCTTAGTCTGGTACGTGTGGCACGCCTGCCGAAAAAGTCAAAGGGACATTCTTTCTGTTGTGATTGTATTAGCCATTCTGTGGTCATTGGATTAGAGCTGGCTGTTTGTCGCCTTTAGTGCCGTTTCAGCAATGTGGGCCTTCATGTGAGGCCTTGTTTGCAATGAGTCCCATATGCTTGACCTGCACTTTTGTTTTTTACCTTTCACACTGTTGATTTACTGAGATGTTAATCATGGAATTGGGCCCTCCTAGGTAGGGGCAATACATCTTTTACTTACATTTTTACAATATTTTATGGTGACAATTTATGTGCTTTTCAACACAAACCTGTTTGAGAGTTAGAAACCCTGCATGACCCATCATTCTTTACCAGGCACAGACCTAAATTGGATTATTGTTGACACTCATATAATTTGCCTGGAATGGGCAACATGTCCATTATATTTTCTAACTTTCAGTGTCTTTTCTCCACAGTACATCTTTGGGGAATTCAGCCCTGATGAAATTAACCAATTTTTTGTCACTCCACGGTGTTATGTTGAGGTAAGATTAACTAATATAACACTTTTTAAAAAATGTTTTTATTAATCATTAATAAAATTTTATTTGTATATCACTTTACAACAGTCACAACTGAACCAAAGTGCAAGGATCAAAATGTACAAACTAGAAAGGAGACAAATAAAAAACTACTTGATAACATTAGTAAAAACAAGTCAGTGCTGTTAGGTGCTGAAAGCAGTTCTAAACAAGTGTGTTTTTTTAGCATTGTTTTAACCGAGGAAAATCATTGATTTAGCTTAGGACCAGCCACAGAAATTGAATGATCCCCTCACTATTTGGATTTTGATCTGGGAAATTTTAGGAGATGTTGTTTCTTTTGTATAAGGACTCCACATTTGCTGACCACCTTCAGTTGTTTTTCCCTCTCTCTCTCTACAGCTTCCTCCGTTCAATGACAAAGTCTCCTGTGTCAGTCAGTCTTCAGGTATGTACATTTTGAATGACAATGATTAAATATTGTTAACATAATTATTTGATTCAGTGGCTTCTATGGAATATCACAGCTTGTTAGTATTGCTTTATAGTTCAAATCAATGATATCTACTACAGCATAAGACAATTATTTTTGGGAAATTCATTGCAATTTATTTTAAAGCCACCAAATTTATTTAAATGCTTTAGTCCACACCAGCAGACGTGTTTTATCAAGGTGGGCACATACAGATGACGTTTAATTTAACATGGTTTGTATTGATTATTTAGGAAGTTACTGCACTCCTGCGGTACCTTATATTATGGAATCAATGGGACTGCAGGTTTGCGGTGAGTTGAGGAGTTCAACGTGCTGTGTCTTGACAAGCTGTTTGCTGTAAAACTCAAAATTTAGGTTTCAAAAACTGGTGGCTTTTTAAAGCTTGCTCTTGCATTCTATCTTTTGCCTTTTTAAAAAACTGTAGAGCTTTGCATGCTGTTGTTCGGTACTCTCTTCTCCTTTGCACACAAGAACATACTTAATAAATTGTGATTAATTTAGAATTTAACAGACTATTAATAAGATTGCTAACATGTATGTAACTATTTAGCCTTACATTGCTAAACAGTTTGCATTCTAGTTATGAAGGGTGATGGCAGTAACACTAACTAATCCCTGAGGTTGTGACTTGCGGTCTTTATAATCTCTTAAACCTTGCAGACCATCGGGGTTTACTAGTGGCTTTACCAATCAGCTCTGTCGTCTAAAAAGACACTTGGAGAATTTATTTCCGATTTGCACCTACTAATGTCTTATTGTTTCCTGTTCATATTTAAATTGCTCTTCTTGCTTTTAAATAACATTAGGTTACATATAAATACTAAAACAAATATTTTAAGACTGTAAATGGTATATTTCTGTGTAGAATAGATCTAGTCTTGTGCCTGAGATGCAAAAAGATTTAATCCCTAAAGTATAATAAATGGTACATTCAAATATAGTATATTGAAACTTGTTTACAACAATAGTACTTGGTCTACATAAAGGTTTGCAGGGACATTGCTATCAAATGTATTAATTAAACAAAGTTTTTCTGTCGTATCGTACAAGTTTTAGGATTAGGACTCAAAAACACCATGGTCCTGTGTGTAGTCAGGTTTAGGGCTGTATTAGAGCACATGACTTTCTGTGTCTAATTGTTTGTAATGTCATTTGCAGCAGAAGACTATCAGCACATTGAGTTTGGTGTTGACGAGGTAATTGATTCCAAGCCTGTTGGGGTCAATGATCCTCTGTACAAGGTATCCAGCAACCTCAACCCTCAGGCTCCAGAGTTCATCCTGGGCTGTCAGACCACTCAGAAGCCCCAGCAGAGTGCTCCCCTAACATCTGATGTCCCTGATGGAACCCACTTCAACTCACTTGATGGCCCAGACTCTGAGATTGCTGGCCTCACCAATCACCAGGCCTGCCAGGACATGGACGGTGTTTCTGGCAGCCTTGGGCAACGAGAGAGAAAGAAAAAGAAAAAGCGACCTCCTGGATACTACAACTATTTGGACCCATCGACTGGTGCTAGTAGTGCAGCAGATGGGACACCCCTGACAGTAATGGTGAATGGACATGCGCTTGGTCCCATGCGTCACAGTGCTCAGGATATGGACAGTAAGGCATCGTCAGGGGCAGAACTGTCTGGTCCTGATGTCGCTTCCACCGCATCTTCTGGGGCTGTTGTCAAATTAGCCTCTGCATCGACTTCCAGTCAGAGGACTTGTGATAGCCCTGATGACTCTTCATTGGACTTGGTGAGCAGAGCTGGCTCTTTATCAGACGCACATGTTGCAACTTCTTCCTCTTCATCGTCCTCTCAAAGCAGAGGGACGATAGAGGCACAGAGGACTGCAGATCAGCAGCAGGACTTTTTGCAGCCACAAAGCCCTGAACTCACAGACAGACCAAACAGCCCTCACTCCAAATCACCACTTCCTCCATCAGCTGCTGTAGCCAGTTCTCCTCCTTTTACCACTTCTCTCATGACTACTGACCTAGAGGAGCATGCAGTTGTGAACAGTGACATGGCCAATGGGCTCCCAGGGCCTGATACTCCTGTGGGAACAGATGGACCAAAAGTAGACTGTGAGAATGGGGAGGAGGTGCAGTCTGTGTCCTCAGACTCCTCTACTCAGCCCACAGTGACAGATCAGGCGCACTCACCTGCAGCTCCTGCTGCAGCTACTGCCAACCGCCCCAAATCCTGGGCCAGCCTTTTCCACAACTCCAAGCCTCTGCCTGGTGGACCTCAGGCCTTTGTGGAGGTTAAAAATGTTGTGGAGGTGGTTGTTCCATCTCCTGCTGCACCAGAGCAGCAAGAGAAATTAGGGGAGGTCAAGGAAGCCCCTGTCCATGTATCTGAAGACCCCATGGCCCCTAAACTTGCAGGTATAAGATGGAGAAGATCAACAACCTTTTTTTTTTTTCTATGATTCATGTTACTGTGCAGTGTGCACATTCTGACACTGACTCTTGACAATGTATAACCTTTGTATAATGCATAGAGTAGTGTAAAACAGAAGGCAAGAAGGAAATTAACATGGATCACCAATGCGATTTGTGTATATTGGTTAGCACTCTTGCCTCACAGCAAGAGGGTCCCAGGTTTGATTCCCGAACCGGGCAGTTGGGGTCCTTCTGGGTGGAGTTTGCATGTTCTCCCCGTGTCTGCATAGGTTTCCTCCGGGCACTCCAGTTTCCCCTACCACTAAATACATGTACAATAGGTTTCCCTTTGGGGTAAAGACTCCCCTGAAAAGAGGTTCTGAAAGGTAAATAAAAGGTGGGGAAAAAAATCCCGCCTAAGGCCCATAGTTGCAAGGATTCACTTCAGCCACCCACAGCAATAAGTGAGATAATATAAATTATTCATTAGGCTAGCAGTAATTTTTGACTTTACAGTAATTTGACTCTAGTAATATGACACTAGATGGCAGTGCTGCATCCAAAATGGTGTGCGGGAAATGCATGAACTCAAACAACAAAAATGACGCATGTCAAATAGTCCAGTTTTTAGCACATTACAATACATTTCCAAATAGCAAACCCTTAATTTTACTATTGTTTATTCATTTTTAGTCAATGTTCTCATAATGCTTTTTTAAAAATTGCTGTGTAGGAATGTCAATTAGAACTTGCATTTCTATTGTAGTTGGGGGTCATGTCTGGATGTTTACTACGTAATGCTCTTGTATCATTATAGTAAAGTAATTATGTCCACGTTACCATGGGAACTGTAGCACTCAATGACAGGCTCCCTTCCTAGGCGTGGTAAAGAAAGGTCTTGCTCTTATTCAACTGGTTGCTTGTGCTTTGTTCATGAGTGACATGAATAGAATAAGAAACATTGGCTTTGTAACGTTTTTCAAATGTATTCATAATGTATTGTCCTTGCAATGGTACTTAATATAATGTAGAAGTAGTTAACACTACACCAATGTAAATTAATTTACACTTGAAATTATGTTTTAAGATTGTTTGTTTTGAATCCCCAGAACTTATTGAAAATGTGAAGTTGATACATAAACCAGTATCTTTGCAGCCAAGGGGACTGATCAACAAGGGAAACTGGTGCTATATCAATGCTGTATCCTTTTACAAACTTAATAATAATCAATATATAGGAAACACTATTTGTAATCTAGATTGGTAGGTGTGAGTTACATGCTGTTGATCCTGACCCTAAACACTCAGACTCTACAGGCCCTGATCGCCTGCCCACCCATGTATCACCTGATGAAGTCCATTCCTCTACATAATGAAACACAAAGACCTTGTACCTCCACACCTATGATAGACAACTTGTAAGTTACTTTAAGGTGGTTTTATGTTTCTTTGTTTCACAGTTTACTCATACTTGAATGTTTGTACTTTGTTTTATAGTGTAAGGCTCGTAAATGAGTTCAACAACATGCCTGTGCCATCGAAGACCAAGCAACAAGGTAGAAAACTAGAAGGCCCACCTTGGGAGGTTAAACTGCCATAGTTCACATTAATATGATTATTTGTGTGTATTTTGCATTTTTCCGCAGTTGGTGAAAAAGTCATCAAAGACATCCGCCCTGGTGTACCCTTTGAGCCCACATACATTTACAGACTTCTTACTCTCATCAAGTCAAGTCTTTCTGAGAAGGTAGCGTTTACCTTTTTAAACTTAGCTAAACTTATTATTCTGGAACTAGGCATGAGACGGTGACTGGTTTCATGGTATACCACGATATTAAAAAGTCAGGGTATGATAACCGCAGATGGGCTTCTGACGGTATTGATGGAGCTGTTTTATGACTCGCCCCCGCCCCTCTTCTGCGCGCTCCCCGTGCCTTTTCAGCTACACCAGTCTTGTGTGGTACAGTGTCCTATGTCTACATTTAATGCACAGCCAAGTGCAGCGTATCAAAACCCCAAATTTTATTTGTGTGCATTCAGAGATCTCGCGAAATAAAGCGCTGCCGAGATTTCTCGTCACATTTTAATACCCATGGGTTTAAATACCGCTCCTGATTACTGGTAAAAGAAATGCGTTTTTCCTCTTTGTCGAGTCCAGCCTCACTCACCGAGAAGTGCACATACTTTCAGTTTTGATTTGTTCGTACACATGTTCCATCGATTCGAGCTGCGGCTGTCACAGCCTGGACTGTGTGTGATCAGGAGTCTCAGTGCACACGGCAGATTGTGACAGAGGTAAGAGTAGACAGTTTGTCCCCGTTCCACTGGAGCGACACAGACATCCTCTTAAAACTGCAACCCCATACACTTTATTATTAATGTAAAAGAAAAGAAAAAGATGTAGTACTAAATGTTTTTTAAAGCATCTCCGTTTTAAACTCGTACAAAAGACATTTAGTGAACATTCTTTTTTATTCTTTTTTTTTTACTAAAAGGAAGCAGATACTTCTATTATAAGTAATAAAATAATATTTCTGCTTTAAGAGAAGGCTGTTTACAGACATTTGGCATAAACTGTATGTTTTTTACTATATATATTTCAAATAATTGAACCCAATGGCATTTACTTCTGATTACTATCTGATTTTAAAATAAATCTAAATAATAATGAATCACATTTAAGTGATTTGAATCTTGATTGATTAAAATGTCTCAATCTTGTGGACCCAGTCTTGTCTCATGGGATTTGTGTCTTGTCACACCCCTAGTATCACAGATTAATATTGTATTTTTCACAGTTATCATGATATCAAGATCTCATACTGTCTCATCCCTATCTGGAACACATTGTACTATATTAAGTCTCCTGAGTCAGTTATGTTCAGTGAATGAAGTCCAGACCCATTGTTCCAAGTGTATGTACTTTGATATGTTGACACACGTCTGTAGAAAGGTATTTGACAGTAAGCATTCTTAAATCTACAGGGACGACAAGAGGATGCAGAGGAGTATCTTGGCTTCACTCTCAATGGGCTGCATGAAGAGATGCTGGCATTGAAAAGACTTATCTCACCTCAGGAAAACAGTAAGCACTCTATTTAATAAATAAGCAAAATCATTGTTTGCTGAGCATTACTAATTGTTAGTTAACGTTGCAACGAATTTATTCCAAAATGTAAAAATAAACCACACTGCCACTATTATTCCTACAATAGTATTCACAAATTCTTTGTGGCATTTTTATATTTTTGCAGTGTGAAGGTTCAGTTTAGTCAATTTTAGGTCACATTAGCTCTGCTGTTTGAGTTTTCAATATTCCCCAGCCAGAGTCAATTTTCTTCAAGTTCATCTTCCTTTTGGTAATGGATGAATTTTGTTCAACAGAAGTGTCTGCACCTAATGGGCCAGACTCTCAGCCAGGTGTAGAGGAAGAGGATGCTGATAAAGAGGAAGATGGTAGCGAAAATGAGTGGGAGCAAGTTGGCCCTCGAAACAAGACTTCAATCACTCGTCAAGCTGACTTTGTCCGCACACCAATTACTGATATATTTGGTGGACACATCAGGTATGTTACCAGATTTAAAAATGTATACATTTAAAATAAATCTATATAAAGTATTCCATTGCCTGGAGTTTGTTTTCTGGAAAGTAATTCTTCCATTGTCACCTGTACCTTGTCACTGACACAAATATTTGCACTAGTTAACAGGCTAGTATAGTCCTTTTCCAAAATGGAACATTGATATATTTTTAGAATGCAGGGGAACAGGTTATTAACTATATTTTTTCTGGCACAGGATATGCCTGTTGTGGTTGCAAAATGATGTGATTAGTTTCTTGGTTACAACAAGAAAGAAATGTATTCTACTGTTTCCAACTCAACGCTATTGCAAAATAAAATTCAGTGTCAACAAACGGCATTCTCAAATTTAGCAGTGGAAATCGTTCTATCACTCCATTCACTCCATCTTACGTGCCTTCAGCTGCTTGTTCATTATTTACATGTAAAAACTGTTGTTTTAGGTCAGTAGTTTATCAACAAAACTCAAAAGAGTCAGCCACGCTCCAGCCTTTCTTCACTCTGCAGTTGGACATCCAGTCAGAAAAGATACGCACTGTTCAGGAGGCTTTAGAAACATTGGTGGCCCGGGAATCTGTCCAAGGATACACTTCAAAAACAAAACAAGAGGTATATCCATGTTTTGGTAACTCATGTCTTCTGGCAAGATCTTGTTGAAGAATGACATGTATTTTTTCTGGCCAATGTATTGATGCATTGTTTCAAACATGTTTTTTAGATTGAGATCAGCCGGAGGGTTACTTTGGAAGAGCTGCCCCCGGTCTTGGTGCTCCATCTCAAAAGATTTGTGTTTGAAAAGACTGGAGGCTGCCAAAAACTAACTAAGATCATTGATTACCCTGTTGACCTGGAAGTCAGCAAAGGTAAAGATTTAAAACATAATCCTTGTGAAAATTCTTAAAATGGATGCCACAAAACACTGTAAGACCAATCTATAATGGCATTACATTACTAGTGACAGGGGGATTGTGTGTGTGTGTTTTTTTTTTTTACAGATCTGTTGTCTTCTGGAGTACGGAGTAAAGTTTTGAAAGGCCAAAGAACTTACAGGCTCTTTGCAGGTGGGCATATTTATTAAAGTGTTATGTATTGTGTGTATTGGTGAATTTTTCAAATTGACATACGCATGAACATTGAGTATTTTTTTTATCCCCCTCTCACTAGTGGTCTATCACCATGGGAACAGTGCGACGGGCGGTCACTACACCACAGATGTCTTCCACATTGGTCTTAACGGCTGGTTGCGCATCGATGACCAGGCAGTGAAGGTCATACACCAGTACCAGGTGGTCAAGCAAACTGCAGAGCGCACCGCCTACCTGCTGTACTACCGCCGCGTCGACCTGCTGTAGACATACATACATCTGCAACAAACAGTACTCGACAATATGCCACTATAGACGCACACAACACACACTCAAAATGCAGAAAAATCTACATGGCACCACACCAATCTATTGAACAGGAACACTGCCCAACTTTTTTTGCTATTTTGTTTTCTTCCCCTCCTGTTCCTGCTTACCCAAGAACCAGCTTTTCCGACTCTTCTCTTTTCTCATGTTGTTGGAAGAAGAGAACCAAGCTGCATTCACACCAAGCTCCCCGTGACTGCTCTTTCCTGTGCACCACTGCTGTTTTTTCTTTACTTTGATTCATAAAGCAGCGTAAAAGGACTGACTAGATGGAGATGGTTTTTATGTTTGGACCTGAGACTTGGCTCTGACCAAGCCCACTGCTTGGACAGAGAATAGTGGACTTGTACACAAGAAGATCTATTTGCCACAGGCTGCAAGTGAACTGCTGGAGAGAGATCTCTGGTTTAAATGCGTTTCTTTTCTTTTTTTAAAGGATATGAGGTATCAGTGTTTGCCTTGACGTAAGGAGAACTGTTGTCCTGATGAATTTGCAGCAGTTTAAAATTGCTCTAGTGCTTTGAAATGGCCCAGCACCAGCATTATCATGAGTCCCTACTTTAAAGGCCAGATTGTGTTTGTTGCCATCACCAACTTCATTTCCTCACTTCTGATGCTTTTAATTCTAGGTACAACTTGAGCCATTGAAAGCCGGGAATACGATAGGGGAATAAAAACTGAGCAGCTTTCACGTTTGAGAGATTCCTGTAATGCTTACTGGGTTTAGATTTAGAAAGATAATCTAAAAAGCGCTTTAGAAGTCATAATTAAAAAGCTTTTCTGCACAAAGTATACGTTGAAGACGTGTCTGGCAAATGCATATTTTGCAAATACTTAGAAAAAGTATATAAATTTAAAATAATACAAATATACAATTCTAGCTGACTAAAACTTGTTTGCGTCCTAAAAGACTGCGCTAGTTTTGAGACTCAGTTCTTGCACTGGAGAGAAAGCAACTAATTGGGACAGATTCCACTGCAAACCTGCTCGTTTGCAATTTGTCATTACATTTTTCATTAAGACTGAGAAGTTCCATCATTGTGGAGGTGGCTTATCTGCGTAGTTTTCACCCATCTCACCTTTTTCACAAACTCGGCACTAAGAGGCTCTGATAAGTCCAATCTGAGCCTTAAGTGGAATGTACCTGATATCACAGGCTGCATTTAGTCTTTAGTCGTTCAGCGTTTCCGCTCAGCCAAGGTAACACAAGACTGACTCCATCCTGTGGTAATCTCTGTATAAGATCTGGGATGTGCGCACAAGAGGAAATAGTGTTTGCTTTTGTTGAATATTTTTTTTCTTTTTTATTCATGGATTGTGATCACTTTTTGTTTGGATTACTAAAAACTTTTTTGTTTCTTTTTCATTGATGTTCCCATTCTCTATCCATTCACAGATTTGCTTGCATTTGAATTGGTATTGGAAAAGAAACTAAATCAGCAAAAGCACAAAATGAATAAAAGTAAAATAGTTCTTTGCTTGAAATTTATTTTCTTTGTCATTTTAATTTTTTGAGTGCTTTTCTCAGGACCTCTTTTGATTCCAGTTAGTGTTAAGATATCAGTATTAATCCAAAGATGTCAGCTTAAAAATTCAATCAGCTAAAAGTTGCCTCTTAACAATGATACTGTCAAAAGTGAGAATAGGTCCTTCTAAATGTGGCTTTTTCATATCATGTATTACGTTCACCGACCATTAGTTCTTTTCACATGGAATTCATTTTTATTGCACTAAATTCAATAGTTAAAATGGAGCATATTTGAGTGGTGTTTCTCCTCGATTGACTTGTGCAGATAAACCAAAGGACAGCATTTTGAGCCTGACTGCCTTTCACTATAGGCATCATCCAAACATTTCAATTCTCAGAAGTATCGTCATCACTCCATCACTCCCCACAGCCAGCAGAAGCATGCTGTTTAAACAAGTCAAATACGTCTTTACGGAAATTACAGTTGTGCTGCTGGCTTTGTCACTTCAGCACAAATTGTGACATTGTCAATTTGCAATTTTATGCTCCGCTTCTCAAAGAATGTTTGCAAGGATTTGACAATGGACATCCCAAGCTTTCTGTTGTACATTCTGTCTTTTATGGCTGGTTGGGGAACTGCTGGTGAAGTGCTTCAATAGTGTCTCATTTCAGTATGTGCTTTTAACAATTGCCTGCTGGGATCTGTTGACACCAAAAGAAGAATCTGTCATTACCAGCCGTCAGCATACTATTTTGTTTATTGTTCAAATAAAAGATTGTGCAAAAAGCAGTTTGCAAATGAAGTGTAGTCAGCCTTTTCAGCGTTATTTTAAGTTCTATTTAAAAATGAATCTAAGCATCTACAGTTTCTACACTGGCCTACAACTGGCCTACACAACAATATGCACAAAAACGGTGCTAGCTTCTTGGTCTCGGACATGCATCTCTCTTCTGAGCTCTTCTGTGATTACTATACTGTTGTCAGTTTGAGAGCTCATTCACAGGTGGCTTCTGGAGACTTGAATACTACATCCTATACAGATGTGCTCACTATATTCATCTTTCAGCATGTTGAATTCCCTCCTTAGTTCATACATACACATTTAAGCTACTGCTGAAGTCTCATCATCTGTACACAGCGTCAATATTGAGTTTTGGATTAAAAACGTCATTACAATCATCACACATTCATAGCACATATTTTTTTATTTCAAGCTAAGAAAACATAGGAAAGCTTTTCACAGGCCTCTGTCCAAATAAAGCCACACACGTGATTTATATGACAACACACGATCTGCGGTACATGGCTGTACCCCGTTAATTTACCAAAGGAAAATCTTGTCTCCCCTGCTTCTGATTATGTAATATCACAGTGTAAACCAATGGTGTAAACAGAGGGGGGGATGTTTGACTTTGGTAATCCCTGTGTTGTCTTCGGTCCACATGAACACATAAGGCTCCATTTCAGTATGTATGAATTTCAAAAAATGGCATTAATAACAGTACTAACACTAAGACCATCTTTTCACCCATAAATAAAATCCTAAAGTTCATCCTAAACTACAGTATATTCTCAGTATCAGGTATATACTAGGCATATATATATACTTGTAGTCTATGTACTTTATGATGGATTCCTGTAATTTCACACACATTCCTCATATCTCTAGGCTGATGTAAGATCATTCTCACAAAGCCCATTATAATCAACGTGAATGCTGTAGGTGAAGACCCATAGGTTCACTTATAGGCTTATTAATCCGATTGAAGATTCAAAATGCACAACCGTTACACCAGTTCATACTATAACCACACTTTTATTTTCTATTAATTAATCATGTAGCCTATAGTACTGGTAACTGTGATCAAAGCGCGGCTGAGAGCTGGATCTTTGTGCGCTCCGCAGACGCTTCTGACAGACTGATGACTGAGTCCTTTTTATCCTTGACGCTCCTCGTTGACAATAATCTGCTCCTCGTTGAGAGCCTTTGCCAAATAGCCTACATAAAGCTGTCTCTCGGAGGCTAGCCAGTAAGTAGGGGGAGCGTGGAGAAGAGTCAGATTTTCCCCGGGTCCTGAGGGGTTTCCTACTCTATATAAGGCTTGGGGAACGCGCAGCTTTTACGCAGTTCCAGTTTAGCTTCAGGAACAGCGCCAAGAAGCTGCAGCCGCGGATCTACACAGCTCCCACTGGGAACAGCTGTATGAGGATCAAGCTATTGGATATTAGCGCGTTAAGGTGAGACACTTTCTTTCACAGGTGAGATTACTTATTTGTGCTATACTTTCATAGTGATACCCTGCATTAACATTATCCCAGTAGCCTATTGTATATTGTATTGACATTTCATGCAATGTTCTTTTAAACCTTACAAGCTGTAGTTCATAATATAGCATAAAAAATTCTACTGCTAAGCAATCAATAGAATGATTGCAAAAAGTGTTGCAAAAAAGGTCAATGTGAATCTAATGTAAAGAGCATTAGTATTGAAAACAATCCTACATTAGTTCATTTGAGTTCCTTGCACATCCTTTGTCAAAGAGAATGTTAAAATACCAGAAGACCTGTTTACATCTAGCCATGCGCTGCCTTGTGGGATAAGGATAGTTTTTCATCAGAGACCTGTGTCTGAGTTCCCATCAGCAGGGCAACATGTATGTCTTGTGCTGAGTCTGTCAATCTGGTATAAAATTCATGACAGCAATGAGAAGGGCGCACATAGAGAGGCTGGTAGAGATTCAGTGTGAAAAGGGGGCTACAAGGGAGAGTTGAAGGGTGTGGTGCTGGCTGCCCACTTCTGCTCCAAGTGCCCAGAGCTGGCACAGCATGTTGACACAGAACCACGGCCAGACCTCAAACTCTGTCTGTTCAGCCAGAGAAGGAACCAGGCATTGGGATTCAAGAATAAGTGCAAGCACCACACAGCTGAATGTATTGTGTGTGTTCCTCTCTGATCTCTTCTCAGTAACGTTGTGATATGTGGTCTTGTTCTTGACTATTTACCCCATACGGTCCCCCCGCCATAGAAAGGATAGGCCCAGTCACACAGTATTGCTCTTGGATGTGTCAGGAATGCACTGCTTTGCTTAGAGAGTTCAACTGAGTGTGCACTGTCTTGTCTACCTGATCTGAACTCCTCACTGTGCTGCTGCCTTTTTCGTTTCTGAAACAAAATTTAAAAACCAAACCCAAAAAGCTCTGCCTAAGAAGTCAATATTTTTACTGTATAAGACAAATATTTCAAATGTTAGGTTGCATTGTCATTTTTATACTGGCGTTCAAGCTAATGTAATGTATATTCTGTTGACTTAAACAACTGGCAAACACTAGTTAATATTTCCGCCTTCAGTTCCAGAGCCTAATTCACAAGAAGCACAGCAGTCTCCTGAGAGTCTCATTTGGAGAGTGTCAGAATGACCTACAGTGCTATGTCTCGACTCGCCCTCCTCTCCCTGCTGTTGGTGTCTATCAGAGAGGCTGCTTCTCTCTTTCTCCCCGACTCAAAGGAGCTGAGGGCACTGCTGAGTCGCTACGAAGAGGAAGTACAGGACGGCAGCATCAGCAACACATCTGGCAACCGGACGAGACGAGCCATCCGCTGGTCTGACCGCGAAGAGATCATTCAACTCCACAACAAACTGAGGGGTGGCGTCTACCCCACTGCATCCAACATGGAGCACATGGTGAGACATTAACAGGCTATTATTGTCAGCCTTTACAGTCTGTGTGTCAGCAGCATTCAGGTTGCAAATTGAGGGTGATGATTGGAATTTCAAGTTTTATTTGGCCCAAAGAATTATGGCTTTTAAGCAACTCTTTCTCTGTGCTGGAAACATGCAGTCACGCTGGTAAACTATTGGCAGCCTGCTGTGCTGCTCTTTTACAAGGTGGATAATAATGCTGACTCTGTTCTACCTGCAACCAGTGCAGGTAGCCAAGAAGACAGAGGCCCTGAAGGACAAGGAGAGCATGGCTGTCCAGAGGAAATGATGGAACTGGCACATCAGTGGACAAACTGACTATCCATAAATTTTGTGTTCTCAGTAGTGTTGTTATGATAATATATTCAAAACTACACTCAAACAAAACAACATGAAGCCTAATCACAATGACAAAACTACTCAAATTTCCCCTATTTAGAATATAGGCTCTGGATTAGCTTTGTTCTCATATTTTGAACTTATCTGAACAGTTCTCTATATGATCTTTTACAATTCTACTCTCCAGTGAGGTTTCAGCATGAAGGTTTTCTCTGTACTGGTCTTTCTCAAGTTCCAAGGGGCAGGCTATGTGAGTGTTAGTGTATTTGTGGTGATCTCTGAGAGTGCATGTTGCTGACCACCAAAAGGCTGGAAATTTACTGACTGGAGATGCCCTGTGAGCAGGAGTTAGGTGTCTTCTCCACTTTCCCCCCTCTCTTATTCACTGCAGTAAAGGAGCCTCCTCAGGAAATGTGGATAATTTAACTGTGATTGCTGCAGATTTGTTGTGGACAAGGGCCAGGCACCAGCTGCTCTCCTCAAATGTCAGTGTCGAAAGTTAATGTTGTACTTGTAGCCAGCGTAGCCTCAGCTAACCGGAAAGGGAGGAAGTGTAAAAACTGCACCTGAGTAGGATGTGGTCAAAGTTTTGTGTGTACTAAATAATGATTATACTATTGTGGCGCCATTACTATGTAGTATGGTCTACAGCAGTGTTTTAGGATGAAATATGAAACTGTACTGTTTTATCTTAACTTTGCAGGTGTGGGATGAGGAGTTGGAGCGCTCGGCAACAGATTGGGCTGAACAGTGTCAATGGGACCACGGACCTCATGACCTGCTCAGATCCATTGGACAAAATCTGGGAGTTCACTGGGGCAGGTAATATGTGTGTGCATGTACAGCAGATTACTGTGTATTTTATGATCACTGTTTAGGGCTAAATGGATATAGAACTTTAAGAGTATTCTTCAGATTGTCTAATTACTATATGTACTGTATTGTACTATTTTCAGTGTCTTCTCTGTTATTGTCTTCAATCCACTCAACTTGAATAGTTCTGCCAACAAGCATGATGCATAGAAACCTTTCCCCACTCCCCCGTGCTCTCTATTTAAGCACTCAACTCTGTTCAGTACCGTAAAAAGACATGTTTACAAGAAGGTCTTGGACTGCTCTCTAAAGCTTGCTGATCTATGTTTAGAGCTTTTTTATTTTTGATTCTTTCCCCTGTAGAGGAAAGAGGCTAAGGCTGTATATGTAACCTTTATAACATTTTCTTTGTGGTTGGTAAGTGACTAAAGTTTGGGTTTTCCTGTGGCCTCTACAGATATCGACCTCCTGCCTTCCATGTTCAGGCCTGGTATGACGAGGTGAAAGACTACACCTACCCATATCCTCATGAGTGCAACCCCTGGTGCCCAGACCGCTGCTCTGGCCCCATGTGTACCCATTACACTCAGGTAGGAAATGTTGGTGCTATAAAGACTTTCACCAGCCTAAAGGTAAACAGATTATTATGGAAATTTGTATATTTTCATTTGTTTATTCCAATTTGCATAAGGATGTTGTATGTATCAAAAAAAATATATACAGTCTCAACACTACACACAGACACAAGGAGGTACTTTTCAACAGTTCAACAAATCAAACAAAATAGTGGAGGTAGCATTAGAAGAAGTCCTGGTGTTTCCTGGCGTGTGGAAAAAACGTGAAGATACTGCTTGAAGATAATTCATTTTGATGTATCTAGATCTAGGTCAGTGATATATTCTGGATTGTAAATCTTCTGCTGATGCATTTGATTAATATGGTACAGGTTTTTCTTTTATCTGTAATACAGGTGCAATACATGTGTCACTTATGTTCATAGTACATGGTAGTCTGTGAAAAGGCATGTGGCGTGAACCCTTATGGAGTTTCACAGTAATAATGCTTCGGAATGGTTAAAGGTAAAGACTGGTAAATGCAAGGAAGAAAGAAACTATAAACAAAACTAAAAATAATTGGCTTATTCTTGCAAACTTGGTTGAATTTACATAAACATTCAGACTCCTAATTTTGCCTTCAACCTGTAATCTGATCACGGCCATCTGGCAGTCATTTCCAGACACACACCGCTCTCGCTGCTTGACCTGGATTCTTTTGAAGATGCTGCAAAGAAGGCCCTGTGCCAAAACTAAGCATCGTCTCTTTCTTTACCCTGTTCTTCTCCCAAAAGTTCAAATGCAACACTGAAGGTTTTAACTGTCGGACAGACAGAGATTTAGTGAAGTAGAGCAGCACTAGCACTCATCTGCTGATGTGCTGACTCACGTCTTCCAGTGGCCTCTAACATACCCCAGGAAAAGATGAACATTCTTCAGGAGGGAGGCTGCTGTAACATTGGACAGAAACAAGAACTGAAATTTGTGGTGTTGTCTTCACTGTCAAATGGCACATCAGTCAGTTGAAACTTTACTGTACTGTTCAGTTTTATGAGCTATTTTATTGAGCCCTGGACAACTTTTAAAATATGCTGAATTGTGTGTCTCAATAGGTACAATATCAATATATGTGACTCACCACTTTATTAGATAGACCAGGTACCTGAATTTTTGCCCACAGAATTGGCGCTCACTAGATTTTTTATTTTTTTTTGCACAATAGATTAGCTCTTTCTGAAATAATTGGAGCAGCACATCTGGTCCTTTCCCATTGACTAAATGTGCTGTTTCACTGCCATGGGATTTACTTAATTGGTTAAAGTTAATATTGTTTTTGGTATTTATAACATCTTCCATCTTTCTCTCTCTGCAGCTGGTCTGGGCCACCACTAGTCGAGTGGGCTGTGCCGTACATGTGTGTCCACAGATGAACGTGTGGGGAGAGATCTGGGAGAATTCAGTTTATCTTGTTTGCAACTATTCCCCAAAGTAAGACTAGTGCTGATTTCCAATTTATTTTATTATTATATCGGCGAAAACAGCGTGTCGCCAATATTATGGAATCACGTCGGTGCGCGTCCGCGTCCGCGTCCGCAGATCCTAGCTGTGAACGCGATAACTCAAAAACGAATTGCCGGA
>JAVQKC010045743.1:0-12175 GCA_036025475.1 Philypnodon macrostomus
CTTCAAGCGTCTACCGACAGAAGAGAGAGAGAGCGCACGTAGCGCACGGATCTGGTACTACAGCACATAAGACATCCCACAATGCAACATTCTTAAAGGGCCAGGCTAGGCTGGTAACAAAGAGATTGAGATAAAAAAAAAAAAACGTGTGCAGAAATGGATGTTCCAGAGCATTTACCACTCTTCTGAACTACAGATTTGTGAATATATTTTTACAATGTAAGTCATTTGTACTGAGAACATTGTCTCGCCTGGCTCCTCAACCATACATTAATCTATCTCTATTTCTCTGTGTGTCTGTGTCGCTGTGTGTCTGTCAGTGTCTGTCATCTATGCATTTATGTATTACCTATATGGTAATTGAAGGCTTTTCGTTAACACAAATTCGGTGTTTGGTGAGCCCAAATACATAATTTCTTAAAAACACCTGAGATTTCATGTTTTCATTGGTTTATCAGCAATAACATCACATTGTCACCCCACTTCTCTCTCCCACCTTCTTCAAGCCTTCATGGAAAGGCTTTTTTCTCACCGGACATAAAAACTAGGCAAAGTACTGAAAGTAAATCAGTGTAGCTGGGTAAATTCCAATTATGCTAATGATACCATTTTTAAGGAGCTGTGGTCCAACGTCAAAAATCGGAAAGTGGAATTGTGCTAATGATTTAAAAATGACTGTTTTGATGTTTCTGAGAAATCACATATGGCACCCAAAATAAAACATGTGAAAGTACCAAAGTAAATCATTCTCTGTGGCACCCCCTAAAATTTAATATTATATAAACTCAGAATAAGCTAAGAATTTATTGCCCACGTTAGTGCACAAGGCAGTTATCATGTCCTGCTCGTGATGTAGTTAGTTACTTTACTGTAATTCCAGAAGATCAGGGGTTAAATTCCCTCAAAGTACCAAACTCATATAAATGAATTGGTAGGTTTAAAAGGGACACCTGACAAGTGATCTCCAGTGGCAAGCCTTGTAAGCACCCAAAAAGAAAATTGCTTTATACTGCATAGGATAAAGGTGTTAATTGTATTGTTCGCGCTAATGGTAGAATAAGCCCAGGCCAATTGTCCATGCACTACTTATAATAACATCTCTAGGTTAAGCAGTGGAATATGTACTTTAATTAGTACTTTAGTCACAGCGGAGCTCCATTTACAGCCAGTAATTGGGAAAGAATAATCCTGAATGCAGAACGTAAAGGTTTATGAACTCAATATTTCTTTTGTAGCTATGCCTAGAAAGAGAATGGAGAGAAACTTACATGACCTCACATTTAGTCAGAAAGAGAGAGGACTGGAATTTGTTTCGGATCCATGCTCCTTCATCAAAGTCGTTTCAATTTCTGAATCTGCAAAACTGAGTCAACAACGGCAACCTTGTTAGCGTGGTGGGCATCGCGTCAGTCTCATAATCTGAAGGTCGTGAGTTCGATCCTCACACAGGGCAAGGGAGTTTTGGGGCTTCCAGAAGTAACTGAAATTAAAGATGACAAAATACCACAGTGAATCTTTCTCTGTGGCAACCCCTGAAATACTTGGAAGAGCTGATGCAAGTGAAGAATCTGAATATGCTTCACTTGGTGTTCTCACTCAGCATATGGGGAAATGTAATAATTGTAGTTTCCTTTTGAGAGAATGGTACCTTAATGTGGTACCAAAAACTGCTAGTCCCAAGCCAATGTTCTTTTAGAAAGGCATCTTCTCTGAATAGCTTGCTGTGAATGTAAAATAATATAAATAAACATGTATTATAGTAATACATGTATACCAGACTAATTTATCTAATATCTCTAAGATCCAGTATTAAAATCGTTGACGCAGTAGGCAGCATGTCAGTCTCCTAATCTAAAGGTCATGAGTTTGATTCTCTAGGCTTTACAAAAGTGATTTGATGTGGGATTACTCAAAGAAAGTAAGCAGCTAAAAGTGTAATTCCAACTAATGCTACACCAATAACCCACACAGTCCTTATAATAATGTCTCTAGATTCAGCAGTAGAATCTGTACTTTAATTAGCACTTTAGTCACACCACGGCTCCATTTACAGCCAGTATTTGGATACGAATAATCCTGAATCGGAGCCAGAAAAGCTGCAGAATGTAAAAGTTTATGAGCTCTCTTGTAGCTCCTCCGAGACTGGAGTGAAACTTAAATGAACTCACACATTTTGGTCAAAGCGGATCATTTGTTTAAGATCTGTGATTTCTCATTAAAGCTTGCTAATAGAGAAGCGTTGCAATATCTGTATCTGAATATAAGTGCAAAATTTTCTATTGTGGGTATGGTGGCCTCGTTAGCGCAGTAGGCAGCGCGTCAGTCTCATAATCTGACGGTTGTGAGTTCGATCCTCACACGGGGCATGGGGCCTTACTCTGTGTTTAATAGTGTGTATAACATGTTGTTTACAAAGAACCTGACAAATTTGAACAAGTATGGGGCACATGTAGCTTTCACAATGCTATAAATAAATCTAAACACTGCCTTGTCAGTCCTCACATGGGAAATGGATGATTTGTAGTTTTCTTCTGTGAATGGGACCTGAAGGAACCAAAGGGCTAGTGCTTATGCTTTAGTGCTAGTCCTAAGCCAATGGAGAAAGTTCTTTTAGAAAAGCACCCTCTTGACATAACTTAATCTGAATGTAAAAAATAAAATAAAAAATGTTATAGGAATGGCAATCTTTCGAAAATGCCAGCCTCGTTAGCGTTGTAGGCATTGCGTCAATCTCATAATCAGAAGACCGTGAGTTCGAGCCTCACAATGGAGTTTTGGGCTTCCAGAGACAAAATTGATTTGTACCCGTTTAGCTAGTAAAAATTCAGAATATCCTAAGGATTCATTGCCTTAACTCTAAAATAAACAGGCAAAAATAAATCATAATATAATAATATACATCACATGATATAGCACAGTTGGCAATACATATGCTGAGTAATCTGAATCTGGTAAATTCAATTCTGACACGATGCAAAGTTTTTCCACATTTTCGTTCAAGGAGAATCCACAAAATTCTGAGCCCAGTCTCAACCCTTTATAAATCAGTTTGTTTCGAAGGGGCATCTGGAAAGGGAAAGAAAATTTGGTTTATACTGTACAAGAAGTATAATGAAGTATTAGTATTGCACGTTACCATTAGCATGAATCTGTCTAAGCTATATACAATAATACAGTCCTTATGATACCATCTCTAGATTCAGCAGTAGAATATGTACTTTAATTAGCACTTTAGTCACACCACAGCTCTATTTACAGCCAGTAATTGGGAAAGAATAATCTTGAATTGGAGCCAGAAAAGCTGCAGAATGTAAAGGTTTATGAACTCATTATTTCTCTTGTAGCTCCGCCACGAAAGAGACTGGAATGAAACTTAAATGACTTTCCCCGCGGACATTATTTCAACAATCCCCTTCTCGTGTTCGGAGCTTTCTCAATATAAGGCCTGGCTATGACTTCGCTCCTGTGTGCTTCTCTTGTGGCATTCAACACTTTGCCACCAGAATGCTAATGCAGCCCCCACCTCGAAGCCGGATAATGTCGTAAAATGATTGCCCTGGCTCCTATGCGCACATATGACTGTTGGTTTGCAAAATATTAAGAAGTCAGCCCTCAGGCATGCAAGGAGGATGGTTTCTAATACAAATGTACCGTGCCAATGTCACCCAATGTTTGAACAAGGAAACATGCTATTTGTTGAGTTTTGGGTGCATTTATATATTGAAAGAATTTTCAACCCAAAATAACCTCCAAAATCTTTTGAAAAGTGACCTTGCTAATGCAAAACTACATTTTTCTGGGCTTGGGACTGGCATATAGAATACTCTTGTGACCTCCTGTTGCAAAGTTATTTTTGACATTATCCTGCAATTGCCTTTCAATTAGAAAATGCCATTGCCCCAGCTCCTATATGCACATACGCTCAAAGTCCACCCCCCTAATGTCACCCGATGTTCAAACAAATACACAACAAATGAGAATAAAATAAAATACACCAAAAAAAAGGCTAAAACATCCAAATAAATAAATGCCCTATTTAATTTATGGAAAATAGCCAAAAAGGAAGGAATAATTAAAAAAAAAACTATATTTACCTTTGTCAATTTTCTATTATTTTTAGTGTTATCTACTCTCGCTGCTCAAACATCTCACCCCAAGTATCACCTTGGAAAATATTTGCCTTTATAAGTAACATTTTATTGAATCAAAATGACCCTAAAGACCAGGACTAAAGCAGCCTAAAGGCTAAAGGCTAATGGCTAAAGGCTAAAGGCTAGGCTAAACCTTGACTAAACCAGGATTAAATCAGGGGTTAACTGGTACTAAATCAGGTCTAAACCAGGCCAGGACTATGCTAGAACTAAACCAAGGTCTAAATTAAACCAAATCAGGATGGCAAAGAGCTAAGTGCCACTAGATCCTGAGTGGTACCCAAACTACAGTTTGAGAACCTCTGAACTTCTCCATTGGTGCATTGCCTGGGCTCCTATAGGTGCATATTTATCCATTGCTTTCTAATTGTTATAAAAGTCTGCCCCCAGGTATCAATGGCGGATAATTTCTAATACAAACTTACTGTGCCAATGTCACCCAACGTTCCTACAAATAGCACGTTTCCTCCCTGGTTGTGTCCCCTGTGGATTTGTGGTCAGCAGATGTTGACGGAGGATGGTAAATATTGATGTAGTGGACAGTGGGATCGATGGGGCGTGATTAGAAGGAGGAAAAAGTCAGGTGAAGCAAAACTGATTGGACTTGGTGATATGTACGCCAAGCTGTTCATGTCAAATATACAATGTAAAAACTCATACTGTATATCAAAATAAAGAATGAAGTTATTTTAATTTCATTTCTATATGAAAGTGAGAGCACAGAACAACGGTCTTTAGTGAGTTTAAACAACGTACAACTTTGAGGCAGAAACTTACAAAAGATCGTTTTTACCGATATCATTCATGCACTCACTCAAAATATAGTCAGTATAACTTAGTGTGAGTCGTAGTTTCAAACACACATTGTTATGATAAAACAAATTATAAAAATGAAGTCAGAAAAACTCTGCTATCTGGGAATACAAGGATGTGCTTCATATTCACTGCATATTGATGTGGATGTTATCGAATGTGTCTGGCCTATAGTTCCAATTAGTGTGAGTTGTGATGGGATCGGTGCAAGGTGCAAATGCAAGTCAGTGGGTGTGAATAAGGCCTATATGACTCTGAGGTCCAAATCAATGTGTTTTATAGGTCACTTATAGGTCATTAAGGATTATTTTTATTATTATTTTCAAGCTAATGCCCAGCCTATTAGTTATAGAATGCATTCACAGATACGTTGGCCAGATTTCCAGACCTAAAACTGGGGACACTTGACATATGACTTTTTACAGTGCAGGCCTAGATCAGGGGTGGCCAAACTTTCTTCCTCAGGGGGCCAAAATAAAAATGTATTTCTGGTTCGCGGGTCAATTGCTTCTATAACAGTTTATTACAAAGTCTCCTTATTAATATTTTAGCATAATTATATGTAATCTGGGTTAATATAAAAGTAAGCATTCCCATTCATGTGGACTAAGATTGTTGGCTAAACATTATTATTCATTTTTTTTACCTATATCCAGTTCATTTTCTTATATTTTACCAATCATGGTAATGGTCATTCATTCAATAATTGGGCTTAGTATCCAAACATTCTGGGACATCCTGATGGGCCAAATTAAAGGGCTTCGCAGGCCCCACTTTGGGCACCCCTGGCCTAGATGATAAGATTATAGTGGGGCAAATGTGGATGCGGCAAAGAGAAAATCAACCAAAAATAAATAAATAAATAAATAAACTGAAACCTGAAAATGATGTCAATTCACTCAACTTTTTGCTAAACCAATGGCTTTAGGCTTCACCTGTGGGCTTCAGGCCAGGTTGACCCTGGGCAATTGCCACATAGTTACAGGGCTAACATAACAGAGACACACAATGACAGAAAGTAAGTCATGTACAGATCAGGCATAACGCTGTACCGCTAACAGCTAAAGGGGATAACAGAATTTCCCTTTATATTGGCAATTATGAAGCCATTATACCAATATGGGCCAGCGTGAGGGTTTTAGCAAGGGCACAATTTGGACAACTGGGTCAGAGCATGTAAGTTGAAAAAGAGGTGATAGAAAGGTGTCAGAATTGTCCTTGGGTAAATGTATTGTTTAAGGGGTTAAATGTATTCAAGTTTCACCGGTGCAACGGGTGCAAAGCGCGTATTCAGGGGGTTAAATAATGCTCATGTTTTAAAGTATAAATGTGAAGAATTACAAATTAATCTGTCCACCCTGACAAAATTCTCTTGATTTCTCATAGCTTGGGGTGGGCACAAAAAGTACTTTTTGTTTATTACCACACTGACATGCAGTTATTTAAGGCTTAGTCCACACAGAGACAAAAACGGTATAGTTTCAAAAACGTTTCTCGGGTTCACGCAGCTCCACTGAAATGCTGTAGTGTGTATGCCCGGCCCGTTGGCGGCGCTGTGACACTTCCGTTCGGGCTATAAGAGTGAGGAGGGGCTACAATGATATCGTTTCAGAGAAGAGGAGTATCGCTTGTAAATGCAGAACTGATGTTTTGAAATCTTTCCACTCTGGGACTCCGGTTTCAAAAATGAATGAACGGATCGCCAGCTCTGTGTGAACATAATGCATAAATGATAAAATACCACTCAGGACAGGGCCTTAGTTAATTATCTGTTTTTCTTCGTGTTATGCATCCATCAAAAAACCCACAGAAGCTTAGAGGACCACATTACATTGCCACAAATACTGACACGGCATGTGTACAGGTGTAAACAAAAACAGCTACACATACACACACATACACAAACGCCAAATTGCACTCTAAGCAATTTATGGACGCACTCATGTCCGAACACACAATCCGCCATTGTAACGCTCCTCTATCCTTCATAATGGCACAGTGACCTTTCAAAGCACATTCCACACGAGCCAAAACACCAGGAAACAATCAGCAACCGAGTGAGATGAAGAAGGATTACACTGCAGAGCTGCTAATCAAATGACTGTAGAAAAAAAGACAAATAATTGAGTTAAGGCCATTGAAGGACAATTGGTTCACACGATCAATACTTTGCACTATATATGCTTGATATGGTGACTTTTCATTGTGGTCGCTTTGTTTTGAGTAGTGTGTTATGCAATGGCTCTTATTTTGCCAATATGTTCTAGGGTATTGTTCGCATGCATTGGACAGAGACACAATAAAGCTGTGGTCTGGAGATTTCTTTATAAAAGAAACAATAAAATGTAAAAAAAAAAAAAAAGAAAAAAAAAAGAAAAAAGCCTGACCAATATCACCTGAGTTTGACTTAGTCCCTCCCATGGCTCTAGGGTAACATCCAATCAGTGTTTGTGAGGGCCTGCACACCACTCAAAAGCTCAACTACTATCAGTCAGGACTCTATCACACATATACTGATTTGATGTTGCTGTAGAGGCCAGGGGAGAGACTAAAGTAAAGATACATTACCTTCTTTACATCATCAAACAATCTTGTTTAACAATTTCTGCCACGCTACTATCAGTTTGCCCAAGGGCAGCTGTGGCTCTAGAACTTACCACCATGAATAATACTGCACAGAGCAACCAGAAATGGAACTGGATTCAAGGGGTGTTTTTTTATTATTTTATTATTTAAATTTGTATTATTTCCATGATTTGAAGTTTTTCTGATTATATACTGCAGCTATACATTTCTATCACATCTCATTTTTAAGCCCTTTATAATAATAATAATAATAATAAAAATAATAATAATAATAATAATAAAAATGCCCGGCAGAGAGGTCTTAGGGGTTATGTTTTTCACCGCTTATTCTTATTGTGTTTATAGATGATTCATCAACTTCAATACTTATTAAAAGAAAGTGGAAGAGCATTTTAATAACTGTCTTTTGTAGAAATAATTATAGTCATGGGTCATAAAAACTTGACCTTATACACTAAACTGATTTCATATGCAACAGCACTAACCTATTATTATTATTTATAGATATGGACAACTGCTTAAGTGCACTGCAGAAAATATACTAACCACTTTATAGACCCTTTCAAAGTTTGTAAACAGAAAGGAATGGAGGCAACTGGAGGCAAGACCATAATACATTTTCAATGGAGAAATTAGAATTACCCACAAAATATTGCAAATTAAAATGGTTTTGAGAAAGGCCAACCACTCTGCTACATGTAGGTGATGTCAAAGCCTGGTTAGGAAACATTAGTGAATTAGTGAATTACCTCACATTGTATGTTTATATAATGTACACATTAATAACAGTTGACGAATGTTGAAATGTTGATGACCACAATAGTTTTTATTATATGTTCAGAATTATTCAATCTCTCGCGAGAATCACACTTTTTTGTAAAGTGAACTCACTTTTGCTCCAGTAGCCTCCAATTCGGAACTGTGAACATTCCATATGACACACATTTTAAAGGGTCTATTAGGCACTTTTTAAAACTTGCTCGACTAGCTAATCAGCCAATTGCATCAAACCATTGGATGCAGTCATACAAACCTACTAAAGTTCAAACCAAGTGTCAGACTGAAGAAGTAACTTGACATGGCAGATGGACTGTCGACTCAAATCTACTGAGAAAAACATTTCCTATTAGGCCATGTTAAATGGCTTGGGGTGGGCGTCATGAGCTTCAATGCTTCTGCTATACCCTTTTTCTGGACTGTCTTTAAGTTTTCAAGAACATTAACCCTATGAATGTTTAGGGCAGGCCAAACACGCAAGCAATAGAAGTGAATTACTGAGTCAAGAAAAAACAGGCATCAGATTATGTCCCTATCAAATAAACAAGAAATAATGGTTTACACTTATAAATTTCACGATACCCAAGGCACTTTACAATTAAGTCCATTATTCAGTCGTGTACCGATGGTGGTAAACTACATTGGAGATGTGGCTCCTACTGTACGGCCTCTTCAACCACAACCAAACGCTACGCACAAACCACATTCATACATAGGCAATGTGGCCAGGGACACAACAACAGTATGCGGGCCGTGATTCAAACCGGCAACCCTCTGGTCGCAGGGCGAACATTACCCACTGTGCTACTGTCGCCCCATAATACATAAATTATATTATAGTTAAAGTAATTATTATATATTATATATTGTTAGTAGTTAGTTGGTGGAGCTCAGACACTCAAAAAGGCTGCCGAGCCCTGGTCTAGGGTTTACAGATAGGGTAAAAGATTGACAATTTTAAATGCCATGCTGGTTCCAGAGGTCAGAGACTGGTTTTAGAGAAATTAGAGACAATTGTCATGTCAAAAATATCAATTGAGTGGCAGTGCTGTGGGCGAAAATGCCTTGTTAATGTCAGCGTTTGAGATAACTGAACAAGGTCTGCAGATGAAAAACATGAATCAGGGCTACAAATCGCAGAAGACCACTTTATTACGTACACATTCTGCCTAATAAAGTGGCCAGTGAGTTTATTTCTTTGCCTGTCTTCCAAAAGTTGGTCACCTTGGCTTTTACCGCACTGAGAAGGTGTTGGCTATTTACACCTTGAAGAGCGATATGCTATCTGGGAATACAAGGACGCGCTTGGTTGTGAGCTATACAATATTCACTGCATATTGGTGTGGATGCTATCGAATGCGCCTGGCCTATATTTCAAATTGGTGTGAGTTGTGATGGGATCGGTGCAAGGTGCAAATGCAAGTCCGTGGGTGTGAAAAAACCCTATATGACTCAAATCAAAATCAATGTGTTTCATAGGTCACAATGCATATATTAAGGATTTTTTGTGTGTGTAATTTTCAAGCTAATGCCCAGCCTATTTGTTAGAGAATGCATTCACAGATGGGTTGACCAGATTTCCAGACCAAAAACCAGGGACACTGATTTTGTGATACATAGTGCTTTTGTACTCAGAGCTTCAATTTTCAGAGTAATTATTATTGATTAAACGATGGCATGATGAATGGGGCAACAAAGGCATTTAGGTGGTGAAGTCATTTACAATATGACCTTGTTCTGTTTTCGAAAAAAGAAGATATTGGGTTTTTGTCACGTATAAGACTGATTTATACTGCCATCTCGTACGGAAATATATCCATGCGTTACGGTAAATAATCTGTAGGGGGCGCTAAATGCTAGTTAAAGATTTTGGAGGAAAAACATGAGGGTACCTGAGCAGTTTTTTCACTACATTTTCAAATATATGTTTGAGCCGTTGAACAGCGCTCACTCAGGCCAACGCATGTACTGCTTCGTTGGAGCATAGAGTTTAAATGTGCCTTTAAAAAGGTATTAAGGAGGCGGATTACAAAATACATTTTTTGAAAAAGATTGCTCAAAATTGCCATTACTGGTAATTAGAACACTATTAATTAGGCATACAGGAAAAAAGGAACCCGGGAAAATAATCAAGAGTATATAAGGCTAAGTCGTCTCTTCCTGGTGCGACAGCTTTGTCTGTTTTTGATTAGCCTGCTGCGTAGATGTCTTGTCAGTGGCTGCACTTGTGTACACAATAGCTCTGGTACAAAGGCTGAGAAGAACACTGAAGCAAGTATCTGCAAAATAAATACTATGACGTGTCAATGAAGATGAGAAGAGTGGAAGGAGAGAAGAATAAATGAAAAGACCACCTCTGTAATACCTTTAAACACAACATGTGCATAAAATGTTAAAAAATAAAACAAAACTAAAGCTACAAACTATAGGCATAGTCTTCACTGCACAGTTTCATCCACACTTTAGACCCTTTCAAAGTTTGGAAACAGAAAGTTAAACATTTCTGAATGGAGGCATCTGGAGGCAAGACCATCAAACATTTTCAATGGAGAAATTAGAATTACCCACAAAATATTGTAAATTAAGATGGTTTTGTCAAATGCCAACCACTCTCTACATGTAGGTGATGATCAGAGCCTGGTTAGGAAACATTAGTGAATGTACCTCACATGTATGTTTATTTAATATACACATTATTATACATGTAGCATTTGGCTGGAGGCAAAATTCCTGATTTTAAGGTTTTATAGAAATGTTGGTGACCACAATAGTCAACTCTTGCTCCAGTTGCCTCCATTCTAGAACTTTGAACGTTCCATATGACACATTTTAAAGGGTCTATACAATGCGATAAAACAATATGTTTTGTTGCCGGTTGTTGACATTCTGTTCTGTTCATCACCCACTCCTCCCTCTCCTTCCTTGGTACCTGTCTGTTCCTCTTACACCTGTTTTCAATCTCCGCTGTGCCTTCCCTTGCTCCCTATAATGACTCCTGTCATGCACTACAACGTGATGAGATCCAGAAATCTGGTTTTAGCCCCGCTTTCTCCTGAACTGCCTTGGACAAGAAACTTTTACACTAAGATTGTTTTTACTTTGGAAGACAGACGCCATTACTTTAAAAGCTTTTCATGGGAGCTGTAAACATGCTTGCAGCTTGAAAAACATAGTGTGCCATAAAGAGTTCAGGCCTAGACTATATGGCCACTCAGGTTATGAATTATTGAAGGAGAGGATATAAATTCTCAGACAGAAAGTTGTGGTTTTAGAGCCGATGTGATGCCCTATGGTTAAAAACAGAAAAAATTCAATAACTGGGAAAGGCTGGGAAAGGGTCTGGCATTAAAATTGATTGGATCATCTAGGGTTCAAAATGTATGCAATATTTAGTGAGTGGCAGTTTTGTGGGTAAAAATGCCCTGCTGAGTTCAGAGAGTGAATTGCTATGAACAAAAATTATGTTTCACAAAGTTATATCAGTACTCACAACAGGGATAGTCTAATTCAGGAGTAAATGCTTTATCCATTGAGTCACTTAGTTCATATTTCTCTCAATAGTAATTTATTTATTCATTAATTTGCAATTGTACAGAATCAAAAAAAGTGTTTGATTAAGTTTGTTAAATTATCTACAAGCCCAGGCCTTTCTGGGGCGGCAGTGGTGCAGTGGGTTGCCCCTCAACCAGAGGGTTGGTGGTTCGAGCCCCGTCGGAGGGGCCGTGGGCGCAAACTGGCAGCCACGCTTCCGTCAGTGTGCCCCAGGGCAGCTGTGGCTACATAAGTAGCTTACCATCATCAGGTGTGACCGTGGAGTGAATGAATAATACAAATATGTAAAGCGTCTT
>JAVQKC010045766.1:0-16699 GCA_036025475.1 Philypnodon macrostomus
TAATAGCTCAATATCACCACAACAGCTGCTTTAAATGGTGGGTGTTATTCAGCAAAATAAACATTAGTGTGAACCGAACCGAATGATTCACCAATTTGCACCGTGTAACAGCATCGTAACTCTTGCCTTTACTGCCACCTAGCGTTCAGAATGAAAATGAGTGACTAAATTGAGCATCAGGCTTAATAATTAATTCATTTATAACTAAGCAGTCCCACAGATATTTTTTTCTCCCACTCTCTATACAAAGCCACCATAACTGCATTTATTTACAAGGCACATTCTTAGTGTTTATAGGTAATCATTACTACCTCACAAGCTGATGCCCTGTTACCCTTGTGAACCCCACCCTCCCCCTGCCTTCTGATCCCTCATACAATTCTCGGAGGATTCATTCTCTGTCGGCTGCACGTCTGCTTTAGCATCCATTATCTGGTCCCACCTCAGCCGCCTCCACCGGTCCAGCTCTGTGATTTACTGCAGCCTGTTAAAAGCCTGATCTACAGCATGGTTTATGTCTATCTCCGGTCTGCTCTCAATGACTAAAAAAACTAACAAAAAAACACTATTGCTGTTTTTGAAGACCAGTAATTTGCATCCGGCAAGTGCAGGGTGTGATCCCCTGGCTTAAAAAGCACCACCAATGGATCTGAGAATGAGAAACGCTCACTGGCTAGTGGCACCCGGTGTGGTCTTCTGTAGCTTCATGTCATTTCAGAGATCTGCAGACCTTGGTGTAATGAGCAGTTATCTGAGCCAATGATCTATTATTTCAAACTAGTCTCTGACCTCTGCCACCAACAAGGCATTTTTACCCACAGAACTGGCACCAACTGCAAATATCTTTTTTGGACACATTTCTAGAAACCCTACACTTGGGATCAACAGCATGTTTATAAAGGATTTTTCTTTTCTCAGTATACATCTTAGTTTGAACTTTAGTCTTTACCATATGACCAGCAATCTACACAAGCGGGTTAAAATGACCCAATAAAATGGCCAGTGAGTGTAAAATGCTGATAGTGTGTTGAGCTGCAGGGCATCTGTTCTTTGGCCGAACTGAGTAAGTGGCGGATCCCTTTGTGTTTTTATGTAAATGTGTCCTTCTCCGGCGCGCTCAGAGCTGTGGAGGATAATTGTTTATGATTATTGTGTGACATTTCCATATGGTTCTTATACCTACACTCTCACAACGACCGAGCTACTCGTACACCATTCAGGGCCTCTTTGAAAATGTACTGTAAAATGGAGATCTCATCCATTCACTTTCATTATTGCTGTTTCACCTGAGGGGGCGGGAAATCTCATATAGCACTTCTTATATTGAGAACACTTTGATCTGACATTACCACTGTATCAAGACAGCCCCTCCCCCCACCCTAGAGCAGGATTAGGACCCTCTCCCCTTTCTTGCGCCCATCCCCAGAGTATTAAAGACTGGGTGGGTTATGGTCGGGGGTGTGTGTGCTCATGAGTTCTAATGGAGATGACTGGGGCTAAATCATACTTACCCTACACCCTCCCATACCTTGTCCTGTGCAAAGAACACCCACTGTTTTTACCACAGCAGACAGATGGGTGTTTGCTCTTCCTCTTACCCATCATCCTCAGCAGCACTAGTATCTCTATTTGGACAAACAGAGTAGAAGAGCAGTGTATAAGGTTTGTACCAATTTTATAATGTATAAATCGAGTATAAATTCACATTCTGATGATTTTCTGAAAAATCTTCTTCTGAATTTGTCCAAAGAGGGTTAAATCCTTCAATTAATTCCAGCAGCTCCTTTCTCAAATATTGCTACATTATTTATGTGCTGCCACCACACAGATTATTATTTGCAGTACGCTGTTTACATCTGAGATTTGAATTTAATCCCGTGGGATGAGCTCGTCTCATGTTTGGACTGACACATGGCAAAGGCAGTGTAATTCATATGGTGCCCTTTTGATATGTGGCAGATGAAAAACACACAGGCAGTTAACATACGGGACCAGTCGTGCTTGTGCTTTATTTACTGCTGGAGACTATGGGCAGATCAGACGTTATACTTAAAAGCATCTAAACAACAGAGATTTAGACCTTGAGAAAACAGGATTGAGAGGCCCAAATATTTTGCCATAGCAATTTGCAAACAAAATCACTAGAGTAATACCAAAAACATCAACGATTATTAATGTATATACACTCATGGGTCAATTTATGAGGTTAACCTGGTACCAAGTAACCTGGTACTTCTGCTGCTGTAGCTCAACTGCTTCATATTTTGTGAGTTCAGAGATGTAATGAGTTATGTGTCTATCATCTCAAATCAGGCAAACGAGGCATTTTCGCCCAAAGAACTCATGTAGGATTGTATAGTGCAAAAGTGATTTTTAGTTTGCTTTGTCTGAACTTCAGCAGGTTTGTCTTGAACATGGTGTGCATTGACTAAATACATTGGGTTGATTAGTTTTTGGAACTCACAAGCAGGTACATGGTCTTCCCAACAAAGGGGTCGGTGAGTGTACTAAACGTGCAGTTTGCTCATGGTTAATGACAGCAATTTTCACAACTGCAGCTGGCATCATATTGGCAGAGGTGACAGTTGAGTCAATAGAAAAATACAATGATGTTTTTCACTGTGCCTGGAAGGAATGTTTTATATTGGATTTGTGAAAAGACCATGGGACTGGTCGTATCAATCAACACAGGCAACCCTACAGTTAGTACGCAGTGCCATGGAATGATTTTGTTAATTTTGAGTTTTATAATGCTATAGTAGGCTACACCTTATATAACACTGGCCCAGACCTGTATTTGAAAAGCATTACCCTAAAGATGATCTAAAAAGCTACAGCATATGGACACAATGGCTCCACATCTTTATAGTTTGACCCTAATAATGCTGAAACAGACTGAAAATGGTCTATGCCGCTGTAGAGATCATGCATGGCTGTATACTCTACACATGATGTTATACAAGGGGGGATAGAGTCTGCAGAATCACTACTCTGCATTTCACAGTCACAATTAAGGTTCACATGTGAAAAGTAATGGCTTGCATTTGATCTCTAGTTTTATCTCTCTCTCGTAACCTATTGATTTCTCATAATAACCTCTACAATCTTCTACAGATGTATTGACTTCTGTGCAGTTGGATTGGTATCTTCTTTTTAATTGGTGTGAAAGTGACAGATGAATCATTTCAACAAGACTTCTAAATGCTAAGTATCTGATATAGGGTATCAAAGAAAGGTGGCGACTAGCCTACTTTTGGCCCAAAATCCAGACTTTGATCCAGTGTTGAGGGAGTGCCTGTGGCGTTAAGACCGTTTGAATTACGCTTAGGTCATCCTGTTACATGACGTCCCTGGAGGGAGCAGGGCAGCTCTTTGGCAGGCCACCCTCGGTCCTGAGTGGAGGAAAGGCGCAGGTCCGGTCTAGCGCCCCCAGAGTTGACAGTCATAAGGCTGCCTCAGACCACGGGGACGACTCGGCTCTCTGTCAGTTTCTTCCCCGCTGCTGAGCGCCTGGTGACGCGGTGCTGAGCAGGTGCGAGCGTCGTGAAGGACACGCGGACGAACACACGAGGTAAGGGTTCTTTTGAATGAATGAAATGAGTGTTGTGGGAGCGGGGAGTACCGGCCAGTGCGCCCTGACAGCTGCGAATCAGTGTTGTTTACAGCGGAGTGCGATGCTCTGATGGGATGAAGCTTGTGCAACCCTCTGCAATGCAGAAATACCACTTATCATGTTAGACAATCCGCGAGAGATGTTTTATGTTATTCAATTGTATAGAGTTAAATGTATTCACGCTTGTGCCTAGGATGATGCTCTTATACGATTCTCTGCGCCCTATCCTCAAAAACACGATGCACTGAGCAGATGTCACCTCTCGAGGCTTTTTGCGTTTTAAAACATCTCTACCTGAAAGTATTGGATCATAATCAGATTTAGCCTTGGAGAAAGCTAACTGGAGGCCATGGTGTGCAGCGATGTCTAGGCTGCACATGCCGACGGATTCTACTCGTAGAGATTAGGGAGCACTCGACACTGTAAACACTTTTGATCTGGACCCAAACGCACGTCCTGGCCGAGTCTGGCGGTCTTGATGAAGTGTCGTCCTCTGTCACCATTAGATACACATTACGGGTTTGTTAAACACCTCGGACCGTGATGTAGTGTTGTCAGTGTGTCAGGTGGAGACTGGGAAGGTGTCAGGGGCGCGTCCTGACTCATCACACCAGAGGAACCGCTGCTGATACATGGAGGTTAAGTGACGTCTGAGGACTCCCCCAAGAAAAATATATATGTGTTGAATGGTGTTTTCATTTATATAGAAAATATGAGCGTAAACAATAAAGTGGCTTGGAGAACACTGTGAACCTTTCCATTTGAGCTAATGATATAATCAATAGAAATAAATCACATTTTCCACTAATCATTAAATAATTACCGTAAAGGTCTTTTATACTTAGTTTTTTTAATGACTTTCTGTGTTATTGTATGGGTGCAAATGTTTTTTTTGTGGGATCCCTTGGCCGCCTGTCAGATGGAGCACTTTATACATTTTGTAAGCTTGACTGCTGCTGGTACAGTCTACTGTCTGGTGTGCACCCTGGGGATAGAGTCTCCACTTAATGCTAGGTGACTGATTTTACACTGTCTTCAAAAGTAGGCTATAGTTAATGCCCCCCCAGCACACACACACTATCTCACCTTAACTATGTTTGGAATTAGACGTCTGTGTGGCCCGTGATGCATTTGAGGTAACATAGAAGTAAACATCAGCCTCCATTAGTGTCAGGTACGTCCACATCACTCGCAGCTTCATTGTTGTTTGTTTGAAGCTTCAGTCACACACCTTTCTCCTGGATTCCTAGACAGACTGACCTAGGACACTTCAAAATATAGTCACAAGGGGCCACAGACCAGTGTAGTCCTTGTGCTGGTCTCAAGCCTGGATAAATGGAGAGCTACTACATATAATTTCATCTTTTACATGTAATATAAGGGTATTTACATTAAGATTTTGAAGATCCTTTTTACACTTTTAAATATACTCATCTGGAATCATTAGCTGTCATTTTATTGACACTGACAGCAATGTGCAAAGATTGAAGTGTAATAGACAGAAATATAGTTTCTGCTGCTGTGGTCGTATTTATTTGACATTATTAGTGTTTAGTGTATTCCACAGAAGTCTTGACTTGTTTGGACTCCAGCCAGCTAAGATTAAAGGGTTAATTTTCAAGCCCATTTAAGAAATTACATTAACTTTCCGATGTCCTTTTCAGCCTATTGCGGTCATTGGCAGTGACTCATAAGCATTACCCGAACAGACAAGCGTTAAGATTGTGAGTGTGATTTTGAAGCCCCATTTTTTAAACTGATTGGCAGCCTTGGCATTTGGCTGCAGTAATAGAACTACTTTGTTAGGCAATGTTCATCGTGTCACAATGAATAAAGTGTCAGTCACGCTGCGGGGGATCTATGTATTGTCATTGTTAGCTGAATGCACCACAATGGAATATAGCAAAGTAGAATAGCCTATACAGAAAACTCATAAACACGAGCATTCATAGCTGTCCATAGAGTGTGCACAAATGCTTCTTTCTGCCATGCTTTTATCTTGATGCTTCCTCTAGATTGCTCAGCATCTTCTACGGATCAATAGTGGAATTCACTAATGGTACGGCGGGGCAGTGAGGCACAGACATGATGTCTTATGTGCTATTTGCTTTGAGACAAGCCTATTCTGTACAGGCCTGTGGAGGAGAAACAGCCTCAGTCTCCATCTGCCATCTATGACTGTGAGGGTACAGTTAGCACTAGGCCCTGGCATGAATTCTCCCACTGTGGCCTGCCCTGTACTGTCTGTAAGCATGTGACCTGAGACAGAGATAAACAGGAAAATCTCAGTGGAGCTGGACTCATTTTGGAGCACACCTGTTGAGCTGTGCAATTTGTAATGAGGAAAGGCCTATATTAGTTCACCTTTACAATGTTTTATCAATGCCAGAGCAGATACAATTGTAATAACACACTTGCTGGCCTTTAGATTAGGTATACCTATGTAGGGTGTGTTTACGGGGATAATAGAGTGTATCGTGATACAAAGTCATGACAGTCTGCTAATCTGAGAAGACCATTGAATCGTGCTACAGTGCATTCATTTATGCTTTGCTCTTCACAGATGTTTTTACTGCAAGACGACAATATCTGAACAACCTTGAAACAGATTAAACCAGGAGAAGACCCAGGCAGCCAATGTGTTAGGTACAAGGCCTACCTCATAAAGTTACTAGTAAGTGTATATAATATTTATAGGCTATATCATTTCTCCCTCAGAGATCATTCATTTTATTTGACAGGATAAGGATTTGCTGTCTGGAGTGACTTTGATCTAATGATTTCAAATGGTATCTTCAGGTTAAGGCCAGTTATAATCTTTTGTTGTCATTTCTCATATGTAGCTAATGTCATGCTTTATACATACATGTATACAAATGTGTTGCAGTTTATGCTTTATATGTATTATAGATAATGTTACTATAAATCAGGGGCAATGGTTCTTTAACTTTTTACACCACCTCAGAAACTATTTTGCGTCCCAAGTACCATATTATTGGAGCCAAAAACAGCCTACATTAGGGCTGACCAAGACTAAATGAGTTATAATGATCTACTAAATCAGACTTAAGAAAAAGCCTTAATGAAACCAATTCAAGACTAGAACTACAAAAGATCACCAGGAGAAGCTCCTGTACTAACCCTGGTCCCTGTACCAAGCGGAGTTAAGACAAATGTTGTTTTATGATTTGCATGTGCCCCACAGAACATGGGTGATAAAAATAGACTTGCTTGATGATATCTTCTGGCTTTATTGCTATTTATATCCTGAAAGCATTTTGGATAAAGTGCTTCTTATTCAATCACATTTTTGGGTAGAAAATAACATAGATCAAAACCACTTCATTTTACAACAGCCACAACATTTCTGCAGATCACTAAATCCATTTGTCTTGTTTTATCTGCGAGATTTTATTGGTGATAAAATGCTGCTGTGTTTTCGAGGAGAATCACGTTAGTCTATTTGCCAAAGAGATGCCTTCTTCAAAAAGAGATTACTGCTTTTTCCATTAAGATAATGTGTGGCAGACAAGTAGGTAGTGTTGGGAAATGGCCTGGTATCTTCCTCTGCCACTCACGGAGGAAGCGGGATGACTTTGATCAATGTCACCGAAGTGAGCGCACGCTGTCGGCTGAACATTCACTATACAGGCATTTTCAGTGCTGTTGTCATCAATGGGATATTATTATACTTATGCTTATTAAAGCTCTTGAATTAATGTTTACATCTAGGCTAGTGTTTCACATTTTATGACATAAAATGTTTTTATATTTATAGATTTTTTATTTATCTTTCTGCTGAAAAACCTCAAAAAAAGTACATGTACCTTTAAGGCACTCTTTCCCCCTCCCAACCACTCCTGGTTCAGTACTACAGACAATCTAAACAATAGAAAGTAGTATAAGGGTGATTCTTTACGTGAAACCAACCAGAATTTTCAGCTCCTTAGTAGATTAGTGCCTCAGCTTACAGGATTTCTCAAACATGAGAATAAAAGACAGCTGCAATAAAATTATAAATAATTCATACTTATTACACATATTCCCCTCAATATGGACTGATTTCTGGTAGACATGTTTGATGTGAAACTAGGTTACATGTGACAAGATCCCCTTTTCAATTTGAGAGGAGATATATTTAGTCCACAATCACAGTAAACCTTTTGGGATCTGGAGACTCATTAAAAGGAGGAATACAAAGGTTTGCCCTTCATCTGTTAAAATCACTTAAACCATTCTCATCCTTTTTGTATTTAGAACCATTTCAAACATTTCTCATTGTAACATTGTACTCATGATACTGATACATGATACATTACATTGTTATTTTTCTTCACGAGATCAAGCGGATGCCACTTCATGTTAATTGCTGTTTGCTCATTTAAAATTGTATTTAATGGTGACAAGAGCTAAAGCAACCAGGTTAACAGTGTCAGGATGAAGTTCCTCTAATGAAGAGATGATTTAGATTTCTGAAGTGAACTAAACTTAATTAAACCAGAGCTCAAGTGTCTGACTTTCTCCAGTGAATTTGCTGAGCAGGAATATTTCACAAACACAGTGGAAAGACTTCTCACCTGAGAGCCCTGTGCCATCTGTTTGTGTGGCTCTCCAGTCTTATACATTGTTTACAGGGCTGTACTATTTTTGTCATGGTAGGCATGGATTTCTAATTATGTAATTAAACAATGACAGTAGGCATGACTTATGTATGCCTGGGATTTAGCGTTAGTGAACTGATAACATGTAGCATTTTATAATATGTCTTTTATTTGTAGGAGTTTTATCTCTGTTGGAAAAGCTCAGATTAATCGATTCTTCCTTTAAGGCCCTCTTTCCCTCTGCTGGCCATGATCTCTTCACTACTACAGCCAATACAAACTGTTGAAAGTAATAGCAAGTCGGGGATCTTCTATGCAGAAATGACAATATTATTAGATGCTATCCCAACAAAGGGCCCTTAAAAACTGACAATATACTGTACTGGACTGAAGGCAACTGTAGTATTATATATTTGACATAGACACAGTATTGCGCACTTTAATCCTGCCTAATACATTATCATCGTAGGAGAACAGGAGATTACTAGTTCAATTTTTCTATAATCTGCACTGTCTGGAATAAAGAAGGAAGGATCTGTCCTATTAGGTGCAGAGGAGTCTTCCTCATTAGGGGCCAGTCCACTCCTGGGGCCTCTGAGCTGGGCCTGTTGCTATGGCACTCAGAGCATTTTTAGAAGAAGAAAAGACAACGTCAGCTACATGCTACAAACACTCACAGTATGTCAGGCAAACCATGGATGTGCATAAGAGTTAGGCAATTTGTACATACAAAGATCAGATATTCTTGCTTTAGTCCTGGTTTATATCTACCACTATTTTAACAACGCTCCTGACCCAAACCAAGGTCGTTTGCTTTATGGTTGACAGATCAGATGTTGGACTGTTGTAAACATCCACCTGCTGTTTATTAAGGTCACAAAAAGGTCAAGGAGATTCCTGGATGAATCAGAAACGTCCTTGGTGGAAATGCTCAAATCTAGCTCTAGCCTGTAGCTGACCCTGGAGTGTATGTATAAAAGCCTCTCTTGTAGAGTCCAGAAGTCTTGTACCACATGCCGTGAATACAGAACAAGCCTTGCTCCTCATTATACATTTAAGACCGTCCCTTTTTCCGTCTCCCTGGACAGCTGGACGGCTAAATTGTTTGTGGATCAATAGTTTAGCTTCCTATTGGCTCTACAGAGTGAGTGAAGTGCATTTAAACCCCTAAGAAATCCCATTACGCTTGACAGAGATGGGAATCATAGCACCAGGGGCCCACAGCGAGTGCTACTTCTGTGCCCATGATTCAATCTACTGTTTGTTTACCTGCAGTGGCCACCCAGACCTCCACACACATCCAAGCTCACAATTTGCTCAACTTTTCAAAAACTGCATTATTGTCTTTCAGGAATAATTCTGGTTGTATATTGTATTATTAACCTGAAGGGTCTCTTCCTGTAAAATGAGCTTCCGTGGGAGCTGTTTGAAAGGTAGAAGGATGTTGTTGGGCTGTACAGAGCAAATGATTGGCCTAATGTTGGCTATTATGACTGAAGGCTGTCTGTATTGATCCAACACTTCCATTTAGCAGTAAAGCTATGCAGAAGCTAAAAGCCAGGGTGTTAGAAGAAGCAAACAGAGGTCCATGCATGAGAAACAGGGCAAGACAAAACATTTGGAGCCGCCTCTTCATTCCTTAGATCAGTGTAACCAAAAATAAAAGCTTGGTGCTGCCACTAGCCTCTTCTGGCAGACGGGGCATGCCACTGTGATGTATGTGTTCAGTGGCTAGCCTCCTGAAGCTTGGCCCATTGCTATAGGGCAGCATTAGCATTGGGCTGGTTGTCACACCAACTTGGCTACTCCTGATCCTCTATTGTCTGAGTTTATAAGAAGGGTTAACTATGACTTTTGTTGTCACATGTTTTGGGTTCGTTAAAAGATGGGTTGAGTAAATGGGTTTATTTTACCCAGTTATGTGACCACACGTTGCCTTCAAAAGTCCATTTGTATACATTTTTGATCAAGTAGGTTTTTCCCAGCATTCCATCAGTGGTTGTAGGCTGCTCACATCTTTCGATCACACTTTATTTTACATAGCCCCTATTTACATTGTATCTACCGCATTAAGTACAATGTAATACACTGTGTAACAAACTGTAATAACATGTAACTACATTATATCTACAGAATGGTTAAAGTTAGGGTTATTACAGTTTGTTACACAGTGTATTACATTGTACTGACTGAGGTAGATACAATGTAGTTACATGTTATTAAGTTTGTTACACAGTGTATTACATTGTACTGACTGAGGTAGATACAATGTAGTTACATGTTATTACAGTTTGTTACACAGTGTATTACATTGTACTGAATGAGGTAGATACAATGTAGTTAGGGGCTATGTCAAATATAGTGTTAACTATCTTTCTATTTTGTCAGGCTATAAATCAGAGATCAAATTTTAAAGCTAAATCAGGGGAAGCTGGTTACTAACTAGAACCCAAGGAAATGAGCTTATGCCACATGATAAACTGTTAAAATACAATCCATGCTGGATCCTAGAAAGTGATTTAGAAGAATTAATAATTAATAATGTCTTACTCATTTTGAACACTAAGTTAAACATGTTCCTGAAACATTAGTAAAGCTCCTACGTAACTTGTTGTGGTCTTGTATGTATATATACCATGAAACTATACTCGGAGTAGATGACATCACATTTTCTCTATGGAGCTGCTCGAGCCTCCACGCACAATCACTATTAGCTTCCGACAAACTTCCCCTAAATGCCCCTGAACTAAAGTTTGTTTTGGCATATCATTATTCCGATCTGAAGCGTGCAATCTGGACGAGTGTGGCCGTGACTTATGCATGAGACTGGTGCACTAATGACGCTCCCGTTCCACTTCCATGACTGGATTTGTCTCTGCAGGAAGCTTCTGTTGCAATCTGCTAAATCACGCGGTTGAAATTATTCGCACAGTTTTTCACCACAACTGCGAAGCGCCTTGGGTTACAATAGAGCAGCTAATATTGTCTCCCTTTGAAAATAACACGTGCAATATTAGCACCGCAGCGATTCCTCTTTTAATTATCATGAGTCAGACCTCTGCATGAGCAAGTCTTTGTCAGAAGAGAGAATAGGAAGAATAGAGAATGAAACTAAGCAGCAATGTCTTAATTAAGAAGCATTATAAACCAAGGATTTTATTACATCAACAATAAACATGCACATAGTGAAAATGTGAGCCCCTTTTAACTCATTAAAGACTGTCTAGACTGTGGCAGGTAATATTCTCTGCCTACTAGTCATTATATTCCCAACACAAATCAAACCTATGCTAGTTTTTTATTACAATATTTACTTTGAGTTTGTAAGCCACAGTGTTGTTTAATGTTTTTGCACATCACCTTGCGCTGAGTGAGTGACTGGAGCCTACCCCAGTAACCTTGGGCCTTATGTGGGTATAGGTCAATGGCCAGTTATTCACAAGGCTAACACAGAGACACATATAACACATTGATTCAACAGATGGCAATTTAGAGATGTGTTTGGATCCTTGGAGGAAGCTGCAGAGAGAACCCACAATAACACCAAGAGGACATGCAGACGTCACTATTTTTATCACACTATTTTAAATGATACATAATCACACTACAGTCTTTACAGTACATGTATTTAATTTCAGATAAGATGAACATTGAATATTTATATCATTTGAGAATCACTGACCTAATGAATAGAGAAAGATGTACATGATACGGTACATTTATCTGCAGTCGCTATTCACATAATTCATATCTTCTACATATGCTGCACATGTGCTGCTTGTTAAATAAAGGTTAAATAAAAAAATAAAAATACAAATAAAATATATATGCATTTCCAATACACTTTGTTTTGCAAGGTTTCTCAATATTTCTGAATTGCAAATCGTTTAGAGAAATGTAACTGGCACACTGGCTGACGGGACTGGTATGGTCTCTGTGTGTCCCTACTATGATGGCTTGTGACATTGGTGTATTATTCATGGGGGTGGTACTATAGTGGTAGTCAGTCAGAAAAGGGCATCCAGAGGTGAGTCGAGCAATGTGGTTTTAACGTGCTCAACAACACATCTCTTATCTGCAACACACAGCCCCCACACACTTAGGGCAATAGTGAGGACAGACAAGGGCTCCCAATATAAACTGTATACACACAATAGTTAGAGATAGTAAGCAGTGGTTGTATTTCTTGAGGACAATGCTCAAAATCATGTGACTTTGGAGGGTATTTAGTTTAGTTTAAAAATCAGCAGCAGTTTTGTGGTGCTATTCACATTGACTCATGACCTGGCATTAGGTTAATGCAATTAACAGGGCCACAGTCAATACACATTATAATATTAAGATGGTATGTCTGGTTGTAATTGATGAAGCAGCTGAATTGTGGTCTATGATAAATGGCTAGTGTTCAGACTTGGTTTATTAATATTGGATTCATCTCAAATATGTGTTATGGTAAGGTTTTTATTGTATTGTATTAAAAATGTGTTGTCTGCATTTGACGCATCCTTCAATGCTGCATGGGGCAACCCTTCACCAGATCTTACACCTGGAGGAGACATTCACCTTTTTTCTGCATGTTTTGTTGTATTTGAACCTATGTCTTTCTTTATACATATCCATAAAAAAATGTAAACAAATGATATCTGCAATCAGAACATTTTACGCATACAGCTGATACAGTACATACCATTGAATATGCACCATAAACTGTTTGGTTAGTCACACTTGTAAATGTCGAGGTGGAAAGATTATATATATATATTATTTTCACATTTACAATAACTATGTACCTTAGTAAAAAAAAACTCTATCCAGTCCTATGTCTTTGCAGAAACAAAGTGGTGCTAAATGAGATTTTCCCCCAGCAACAGAAAAGTAGGTGAACGTGTCGCCGTGCCAGTGCTTCGGGGTCAGTCAAGCAAAAGCATGTGCTAGAAGAATCATAATATATGAACAGTCTCTTAACCCAGTTCTGAGTGTGACTGCAGATGCTGCACAGTGTGTTGCTGTGTAGGCTGTCATCTGAGCTGTGTCTTTATCGCTGGATTGATATAGGCCTCAGAACAAAGTGATTCATGGCTGCAGAGAGAGCCTGAGCATGCTTACTTGATTTCTCCGTGTGATAATCTTGTATTCTGAATGCCACACATCTTCCACACATCTGTTTCTTAAAGCTGCACTACCTGATCTTTCCCCTTGTATTTTAGCAAAGATAATCATTTTGTTATTCTTAACAGCATAACAGAAGTCATGTGGGAAAAAAATGAGACTTTGAGGTCACCTGTGGGCTGTGTTAGGACAGTTTTTTTTTTAGAGCGAGGGAAGGAACTGTTTAACCAATCATACGCTTCCACAGGACAGGAGCACTCCGATTGGTCGATACAGCCCTTTTTTTTACTAAGAACTAGAATCTATCAGGAATGTGAGGGAGCTGATGTTTTATTTCACAATTCACAGCTTTATCACAACTTTTTTTAGTTTTATATCAAAGAATTAAGAGTCAACTCCAGATCTCTGCTGTTATTTTCATACGTCCTGGCTTGTGTACGTACTTCCTGGTTTGTGTGAGACCGTGATAGAGTGTCACGAAGGAGAGGCATTAGGAAAGGGGAGTGTATCATTCAAACTTAATTTTTTTTTTAGACATCACTTTTACAGTCACAATCAAGTAGTGCAGCTTTAATGTTCAAGTAATATCAGAATGTGTGTGTGTTTTTGCGACGAAGCAGATGTAAGTATTGTAGGATTTTACATTTTATAATTTAAAAAGTCTACATTTTTCAAAAACATGTGTGGTCCCTTTAAGGCCCTCTTTCCCCTTGCTGACCATTCTCACTTGACCATTACAGGCAGTACAGGAAATTAGAAGTAAGATTGGTTTCCTTTCCCATCTACATAGAGAGAAAAAGCGTTTTCAGCTCCTAAGAAGGTCAGTGCCTCAGCATATAATATTACTCAAACATACCTGAATAAAACCAAATACGGTTGAATAGCAGGTCCTCTTTTGTGATTATTATATGCTGGCACTGAGATTTGAAAACATACATTATTGTGTTATATCAGTGAACACCTGTTTTGTGGAGTGAGCTGCGGCCACATGGGGTGGCTTGGCTAAAGCGCAGCCGATGACTCAGGGCCTTGGTTCAGTGTCGGTGTCGGTGCCAGAGAGTTTCTCACTGTGGTCCAACAGCAAACATAAGACTCTCTTATTATCCACAATTTGTTGTCATCTCTGGCCACTTTTTTAGGTACATCTATTGACTTGCTTGTGAGCTCAAATAACTAACCCGTCTGTCTTATCCAGCCGATGGATTTAGTCGAGGTCTCAAAACAGTTAAAGCTGAAACTAAGCATCAGAAAGAGGAAAAAAGGGGACTTAAATAACACTTAACTTCTTAGTGCCAGGCGGGACGTTCTGAGTATTTCAGGAGTTGTTGATCCTCTGGGATTTAGAAAGAATGGTTTGAAAAAGATACAGTATTCATTGAGCCACAGTTTTGTGTGAAACTGGCGAGAGGTCAGAGACTGGTTTGATAAAATAGGAATCAGGCAACATTTGCTCAGATAACTACCCAATGCATCAAGGTCTATAGAAGACCATCTCTAAATGCACAGGATGATAACACATGAAGCAAGTGTTCTACAGCAGCAGAGGACCACACTGAGTGCCACTTTATAAAGTAAACCTTGTACCTAATGCATTGAGTATATGTTAGAAAGTTCTGCTCCAGATTAAGTGATCATCCTTTTGGCAAACATGCAAATGACCAGACTATTTTGTTCATTATGAGTAAAAGCCCAACAGACCAACAGTTGCTAATGTGTTTACATGCATTCATTTATTAGCAAACATTTGTCCGTCCCAGTTGTGTACCCTGGGTGCTGTCTGTTTGAACAGAGCTGCTTTTCAAGTAAGCATTTCTCAAGTGCCAAAACACTGGCAATATTATTTTCCACACAAATGCGCCCATTGTGAGTGTGTTTAAAGCCTACCGTGCCACAAGGAGTGGAGAAAGACTTCCTGATGTGAAGCATGAATATGCACGGCACTGGTTAAAAGCACTGGCTCGGTCCCATACAGTAGGCCAGTCAATAGATTAACAGAGCATGCTTTGTATTGTCTACTTTAGGCTCCCGAGGACATGTCTGAGTCCCCTGTTATGACTGCACGGTCCCCAAGTCTCAGTGTTTCAATGAATTTTTATGTTCATTGTGTAAACACTTATTATATAATATTAATTAGATTTATTTTAAGAACCTTGGAAATGAAATACTTCTTTGTAAACAACATTATAATAACAGTATAGCGTACATTTCTCTGTCCAGCACTAACAGCCATGAACTTCAACAAATTGTGTAGAGCATCTGTGCATAACTAAACCCAATGGCCTGATACAATGTGAATGCAAAAAAGTAATTAGGTCTACCTAATAAAGTGACAACTGAATACATGTGTCTTTGTCAATGCTGCAATACACACAGGGCCTTTAAAGGTCGACCAGTTCAACCTATAATCGAATTTAACGTGAATACACAATGACCTGAGCAAGCATCTATCAGAACAGTGAATCTTAGTGAACATAGTCATTATTTTATTCCATGCCAACAGTTTCTCCTACTCATTTCCTGAAATAGTCTTGTCACGTGCGTTCATCTTACACAGAAATCAGCACAGGAATGTTTTAGTGCATTGGTTTGAGTGTTCAAATTGAAGGTATTGGCAAGTGTTAGACCACCATCTGCAAATCCTCTTCTTCTTTGACCCGAACTTCCATTTTCTGTGTCAGTTTCACCGAAGACTCTCTAGGCTCTTTAGCTGTGCACATACACCCCCATATAGCCCTCTTGAGATGGGTTTTTGAAAAGGCTTGAATGAAGTAGAATAAAGCTGAGGATTGGGTTAGTCTCAGTTTGGTTTGACTTGGTGTGAAATCCTCTGAGAAGAAATGTAAAAATTATAACCACTATAAATATATATTAGTGGTTCCTTGTCTGAAATGAAGACATGTTCAAATCTTCGCATGTGTACATAGTTTGTTGAAATAGTCAGCTGATGATGACATGATAACGCATATATTTCAGGGCTTTTCACCATTTTATAGAGCTGTCCCTTCATCAAAACATACCCCAAGTTGTATTTTGTTCCTGCATCTGCATCCTGAGACACTGACTGTCTTAGGAGCAGAAAACATTCTAACCCAAGGCAATGAAACCCCACCTTGTCGCATTGGCCGTGGGAGTGAAGTGGGCGTGACCAACTGATGAAAAAAAGTCCTTAAAGGGAGTTTTTTCAGAAGAGAAATAGCTCACCCCAAAAGTTGTTTTCCATATAAGGTTATCAGATGCTAATGCTATGCACTCTTTAATAATTATATCGGCGAAAACAGCGTGTCGAAGATGCAGAACTGGATTGAGTTTGGTACATCTTCGATTAATGACAATTAAGTAATTCACTAATTAATGTTTTGATGCACTTTTATTGAGC